>CM023450.1:80654959-80770072 GCA_013339765.2 Haemaphysalis longicornis
TTCAACAGAGGCGAATATGCAAGTTCGCCCTGCGTCGGGCGCTTACAGTGAGAGCACTTTCAGGAAACCGGTCGCGTTTCAAACGGGCGCCCTTCCGTGCGATTATCGACGCGGCCGCTTTTTCCTCCAAGGTCGTCCGTGCGCTCATCGGAAGCAGCAAATGACATGCGTGACGGCCGCAGAGAGAAATGCCCTGGGCGCATGCAGATTCCACCAAGAGGAACGCCATTGGCGCCGCAGCGCGTCGTCTCGAGCCCATTTCAAAGTCGGCAGTCCTTCCGGGGCCGTTGCAACGCGGGGCGGAGAAGAAGAGACGGCCCGTAGTCGCAGGGTTGGCGGCGGCCCGCCAGTTGAGAGCCAAACTGGGTGCGATCATCCTGCTGGCGCCTGCCCGGAACACGCGTCCCGACAGCCGCAGATCGCAGAAAGAAACCGAGCCAGGCTCAAAAACAAAGGCCGAGGGGAGCAGTCTCGTGAGTCACTCCCGCCGCCGCAATCGGCGTGAAAAGGAAGAGGACCGGCAGGGAAGAAGGACCCCTCCCTCTGACAGACTCGATCGCCGCGATCCTCCGCTTTAAAAGGACGCCGCGCGCGCTGTCCCTGTCGCCGTTTACTGGCGCCGCGCACCGCGAACGCCGGGCATCGCAGCAGCGGCAGAGAGCGGGCGAGGCGTTATCCCGACTGGCAGCCGCTCCTGCCTTTCCCACAAAGCGGGGGGAGCGGGCGGCCGATCAGGTTTTTCGCAATGACAGGCGGAGCCGCGTCCCAAGCAGGGGAGGGGGGAGCCTCATTAGGTCATTAAGTGTCATTACGGAGAGCGTCGGGGGGGCCTCTCCTCTGGCAGCAGCGGCGGCGCAGGGAGGGGGGCAGGCGAGGAGCGCCGCGCTGTTTCCTGCTGCCTGCCACCCCCTGCTCTTCGCGGCTTTTGTCTCTTTTGGCGGCTTTCCTCCCGTCCCGTGCGCGGTGTGCGTGTCTTCGGCTTTGTCTTGCGATCTGTCGTCCCCTCTGAGCCGCGCGCGCCGCCGCCGCTGCTGCTGCTGCCTCGGATCGCTTTCGGCTGTCTGCGCTCTGTGCCTTCGGCTGCGTCGCTTTGGGCTCTCCACCGTTCTCTTCTTCCTCTCTTTTCTTGTTCCACATTTCTTGCTGTCTCGAGCCGCCCGCTGCCTGTTCTTCTGATCGCACCCGTCTAGCTGCGTGTCTATTCCCTTCTTCTTCTTCTCGAATTTCTTTGTTTTCTCTGCTCGCGTGTCCCCGTCGGCTTTGGTCACGGCGAGCGTTGCCTGCCGGTGCTGCCCGGCTCGTGACGCCAGGGCGCACGCGATGCGAGAGGCGCGCGTTGGCGAGCGCATATTTCCCAGAACCGTACTGGCGCCGCCGAGCATGATGAGTAACGACAGTCGGCAACGACTCGGATTGCATTCGGGAAGGGCGTTCCTGTATAATTGCTTAAAAGCATCGGAAAACCGCGTGGCGTACGGGGTGTTGGAGGTATTTGTTCTAGGGACCTGCGCACCACCGCTGACGTTGTGTCCAGGAATTTCCTGCAGTGAATACCCAACGTGAAACTGTTATGCTGTCTCATATTGAGCCAAATATGCTAGACCAACTAAAGCGAATCAAGTCGGAATACAGAGCCGGCGGCTAGAGCTTGTGCACAGAGGAACCTAAAAGTACGACGAGGGCGTTTATAAACGGTTGGCGGCAATAAAAAAGCCTTAGGTGTGCCCGAATATTCGAAATTTTGAATACTAATCATATTCGATTCGTAATCGATTTCGACTGTAATTTTACACGAATATTTGCGCGTAATACGCATATTCTCGCTTGTATCGATTGCCCGCTCCTGTGAGACTTCTGGGTTCTTTTCTACATCTCTGAACAATTTTCTGTTTCTATGTATGGACGACCAAACATGCTGCATCCCCAAACGTGGCGTGCGAGAATAACGGTCACACTGAAAGTGCGACAGCCATTGGTCCACATCAAAGCGCAAGTACCAGGTTTAGTTCGTTTTCTGCCGCGTGCAGACAGTTTTTGCCGGAGATTAACCCTGTACATATCGTAGTGTGCTTCAGAAAAAAAAAAGAGAAAAATAAAGGAAGAACGGTTGTGTAAATGAATGTGTGGTATTTGGTCCTATATATGGAGGAGAACGTTTTTTTGAAAATTCTTTTCTAATTGTATTCCAAGTTTTCACTATTCGAGCACCTTTAAAGAAAGCATAAAAATGAAATTTTAGGCGTATAATGCTTGGCGGTTTTGCAACATTATGTCGTTTACAATTCCCGAATTTCATTTCCAGTATTGGAAATACCGAAGCACTTTGTTCTTTGTCATATAGAATCAAATATGATTCCTATTTTTAAAAAAAGCGGGGGGGGGGGGGGGGTAGGGGGTTTCAACGCGGCCCGTAGATCATTGCTTGAACACTGGCAGACCATGCTTATTGGGAAAAAGCTGGTGAGGCACACCGGACGGGTGGCCTTGGCTGGATAACTAAGCACAGAGTATTTGGCAACCGGTCCGTCGCAATTATTAACGCTGTAAGGTCGTTGCACTCGAAGGGACAAATAATTCAGTAGCTCACCAGTTGACAGAAAAAAAAAATTAAAATTCCGTGCCATTCTACTCTGTGAAGGGAGATTTCCAGCGGAGCTGTTTGTGGGTTACTGGTTGGCCACTAACTCTCCCTCAAAACGGGAAGTTACCCTAATATTTTAAAGGCGATAGTATTTGTTGGTCTACAAAAACCCGAAAATTCTGATCTGCCTGCCCCCCATTCAGCCACTTGGTCAAAAGATGAAATAATTATGAAGCGAGAAGTTTATATATGCAAAACCTTTGCAAACCACTAAATGTAGTACCACGCTTTATACTTGTCAACATTGTAGAGCAAAACGAGAACATTAGGAATATTTGAGGCAAAACGTCAATACACAACTGGTATTAGGAAGTGCTCCTTTTATTGAATATAGATGCGCGCTTGATATTTTCGATAAAAAATAAGAAAATAAGCGTTGAAAACAATGTTCTCACGCGCAAATACAAAAAGCGCGCACGCCCAAGCCTAGACCTCGTGGTGGCGTTGCGAGTACAGCAGCAACGAAAGGTTCAAATGGATGGTGCGCGAGAAGTGGAACGTGCAGAACTGGATTAACTTGAGCCGACCTCCACCATGCTCATCGTGGGAGGAGAGAGACGCGAAGGGAAGAGCGTAAGATGTGGGAGGAGGAAAGAATCGAGGCATCTACGGGGCAAGGGCAGCAAAAAAATTCACGCATCTCCACGAAGTGAATCTCCACGAGTGGGAGAAGCACTGGGGATCGTTCTTACCGTAATCACCCGTGGCATTCCCACTCGCGCATGTAAATGAGTGACAACGCGCGTGTACAGTACAGTATATACAATTCCAATCCAATCCGATGCAATTCAATTTAATCCAATCCAATCCAATTCAAGCCATTTCAATCCAATGCAAATCCAATTCTGATCCAATGCTCCTCGCGCATGCGCAACGCTGTGTACATGGGCGCCAAGCCCCGGACAAAGCGATGACCTAAGGTGCTTCGCCCCTAATACAATCGCCTTTTGAGGACATTTACAGCGAGCTGAGCAGATACGCGGCCACTTTTTTTTTTATGAGTAGGCTTCACTGTGCAACGCATAATGCGGGAAAGCCAGCTTACAAAAAACCAAGCTTACACTAATTTTTTTTTAATGTCGGCTTCACCTCAAAAGTTTTATTGCTAAGACAGCATTTTCCAGGGGCAATATACTCCATCTTACATCAAAATATAAAGCGCCTGAGGCGAGCATGTGGCCGAAGGGACAGGATGCGCGAAATGAGGAGGAGGAGGAAGAGGAGGAAAAACTTTATTTATCCCATCCGTTGAGTGCAGTCACTCCGGACCAGTGAGGGGTGTCCTCAGTCCAGGACTCCAGGACTCCTAGCCGGCCTTCCGTGCCCTATTCACCAGCCGAAGCTGGGAGCAGGGGTGGGAGCTGGTCAGCGCCGCCGCCCACTGTGAAGGGGTAGGGTTGGGATTGGGAGTGAGGTCTGGGATGTTCGGGCATGCCCACACTATGTGGTATAGTGTTCCTGATGTGGGGCAGAAGATGCACTGAGGGGAGTATTGGGTGGGGAATATTTTGTGCCAGAGCGTGTTGTGGGGGAAGGTGTTAGTTTGGAGCCGGCGAAGTAAAATACCTTCCTCTTCGGTGAGTTGCTTATGGGGGGAAGAAACTGTTGGCGGGATAGTCGGTAGTGAGAGAGGATGTCGTTGTATGTTAGCAGGGGTTGGGTCGTATAGTTCGTGGGGGTGGTTGGCAGAGGGCTGTGGCTGTCCGCAATGGCCCGGTGTACTGCTTCTCGAGCCGCGGTATGTGCCGCTTCATTGCCGACTATGCCTGAATGACTTGGTGCCCAGATAATGCAGAGGTCAGGTAGGTGAGTCTTGTTTTCCAGAATATGGAGGGCTGCTGGGGAGAGAGTGCCTCGCAGGAAGTTGCGGCAAGCCTCTTGAGAATCTGTCAGTATGGTAACGTATAGTCGCTCTGTGTTGTGGTGGCTGCCATGGCTATTGCTGCTTCCTCGGCAATGGCGGTGTCCGTGGTGAGGACAGCGGCTGTGACTACGGTCTGAAGTGTATTATTCACCACTGATGTCGCGTAGGTGTTTTTGGTTACGTAGGGAGAGGCATCTGTGTACAGCACATCCTTTTGATATTGAAATTGTGCCTGAAGATAGTTGGCGCGGGCCCTTCGTCTTCCAATGTGATAGGTAGGGTGCATATTTCTATGAATTGGGGTAACGCGGATGTGTTTCCGTACAGACAGTGGAACGCGTATTCTGCATCTGGAGACCGGAGGCGACGAATATCCAAGGCACACCAGGGTCGCACGTCCAGTATTAGTGAGTTGGAGCCGTTGGAGTTGTGAAGTGCGTTGCGCCTCACAGAGCTCTTCCCAGGTGTTGTGTAAGCCCAGTTGCAACAGATTGGCGTTCGATGTGCATGTAGGAAGTCCGAGGGCCGTCTTGTATGTTTGTCGGATAAGAATATTTAGCTTTCACCGTTCGGCTGGCTTGAGGGACAGGTATGGCTTACCGTACGTAATACGACTGATAAGCAATGCTTGAATGAAACGGATGAGGTCTGGTTCCTTCAGTTCGGTCCGTTTGTGCGTGATACGGTGAATTAATTGGGTTAACTGAGTCATGGTGCGTTGAAGTTGTAGGATTGTATGGGAGCCTGATCCGTCCTGTGGGATGGTGAGTCCGAGTATGCGCAAGTAGGTAACAGTTGGAATGGGAAAATTTTGAATATGGAGTTTAGGGTCTGGTACTGGAGAGATTCTTCCGTCCTTTGTTCGTTGTTGTAGGGTAAGGTGGGCCGATTTTTCTGGTGTGCATGTAAGACCGCGTTTCTGTAAGTGTCTGCATGTGTAATAAACAGCTGTTTGAAGGGTTTCTTGTTGGTCTCCGATAGATCCTGTGGTTGTCCATAAAGTTAGGTCATCTGCGTACAAAGCATGCTTCAGGTCGGGTATGGTAGAGAGTTGCGTAGATAGATCTTTGATAGCGATGTTGAAAAGTAGTGGGGAAATGACAGACCCCTCTGGGGTACTACGTGGAGTAGCGGTAAACTTAGGTGAGCGTAGGTGTCCAAGTTCCACTGTCGCCGTGCGCTTTGTTAGAAACGCTTCAACGTAGTTGTAGGTGTTCGTACCGGGATTGAGGGTGGTGAGGCCGTGTAGGATGGCGTCGTGAGTGACATTATCGAAGGCTCCTTTGATTTCCAAAGCAAGAATGCAGTATTTGTGGTTTTTGGGAATACGAAGGATGATGTCTTTCTTTAGTTGAAGTAGAATGTGATTGGACAGGTGTGGTCTAAAGCCGTACATGGTATTTAATAGTAATGCGTTGTCTTCTATATAGTCGACTGTGAACCAAATGTTCCATGAGCTTAACGACGCACGAGGTAAGAGAAATAGGACGCAGGTTTGAAAGGGAGACGTATTTCTGAGGTTTTGGAATAAGTGTGATGTCGGCATGGCGCCGCTGTGGTGGGAGCGTGCCGCGGGCCCTGTGGTCATTGATGTACTGGAGGAGATTCTCAAGAGCAAAGTCGTCCAGATCGCGGAGGAGCTTATTGGGCCCCCTCCTCTCACTACAGCCGAAATGAGGAGAAAGGAACAAAGCGTGTTCACAGTGAAACAGATGAAGTGAGAAAGGCAGCTTACAAAAGCCAAGTTTACACTAATCTTATTAACGTCGGCTTCACTTATAAACACAAAGCATTGCTAAAAGACACTTTCCAGATGCAACAAGACATTTTGTATCACGATATGAAGCGCCGGATATATTGCGTCCTTAAGCTCACTAAACGTCAGACTTGTAAGGTCAGGTTCAGGTCAAAATCCGGCAACATTATTCACTGAGCTTGCAACCCCCCACTCTCCACGAACTATAATCACCCTAATGATGTTGTAGGCAAACGTTATCAAGTCAAAACATTTAAAGTTTGTTTGCCTTCGTCGCTCCGTACCCAAGCCTGGCCTTGGATTAAAAACTTCTCAAGTATTTCGTCTCGTTCTTTCACTCTTGACTACAATTTTAGCTGATGTAGAGATTAATTTGTTCTATAATTGGGGTCGAAGGAATAACTCTGGGTAAGTCTTCATGCACGTCACAGGGGCAAGCCAGTGGTGTCAATAAATTTGTTGGGGGAAAGTACGCTAACTGCAGCCACAGCTCCCATCGAATGGCCATGTCACACCGGGGAGGCTCGGATTATTTTTGTGTCAAAATAAATAAATCCGCATCTGCTCAGTACACCAAACATCCGGGTTTAAAGGGTCGGCTTCTCTGCGGGTAGCAATGTACAGCAGTGCAGCTGATATGGTGGGGCAGTGCAAAGGTCTCTTTCCCAATGCTTTCTTTTTTTTTAAGTGCAGAGCACTTGAGGGGCTGGCCTTGTCGTTGTAGCTCGCTCGCTGGGCCCAAGTAGAGCCACACGGCGTTCCGTCGTAGCGGCTGTCGTCGCGGCGTAACCAGAGGCTTCGAAAGCCAAGCGGTTTATATAGTCAGAAGGTTGGAAACTCGCGAACCACTGGCGCTTGTCATACATTCTCCCCGTTGTTTAGTGCAAAGAAAACTGTAGGTACATATAAGGCAAAATATACGTAACTAACCAGCAGCGCTCGCGTTCATTTAGTTAGGAACGCTCGTTGGGTTGGTTTTTACGATAGTAAGCGAAAAAAACTGGCAGTGCATCGCCGGCACGGGCGGGAGGAAAAGCAAGCACAAAAAGAACGGAACTCCCGCTGGCGCAGTTTCAGGCAGGTGGCGCGCGAGCGTGCGAAGACGAGAAATTTGAATTGTATCGGGTGTTAGCAGTGAGCGGATAAGGGCGCTACAGCCCATTATAGCGAATCACTGCTCTGCACTCCCTACAGCTTTCATATTGAGTGGAACGGCTTTAATTTTTTCAGCATTGCAACTTCATGCTGATACTGTTTATGCCGTTCAAAACGGTATTTTTATATTGCCGTCACCTTCGTTCGGTACGTTGAAAATATTTTCCCCTTTGAATGGTTGCTTGAGTGGTTAAGTAGTTTTCTCACTGTATTGTTTATTTATTTGTTTGTTTATTTGTACATGCAGCACCCCTGGATAATTACAACGAGGCGAAGAGGGGTATACAGAAAGCAAACACATGTAGAGAGACGGACGACATGGACAAAATAACAAACTCACCGGTTACATAGCGCCGCTGACCTGTAACGGTTCTTAGCATAATTTGCGGGGGCGTTTCAGTGCATTACGAAAAGATGTATTAGTGGCGCCCCACCTAAAAGTGAGCATGAGTGCTCTGAAACGCGACGTCATTCTCGCACTAACCAAACTTGATGGCCATTTATTCCATTGTGAAATGGCGTCTGGAGCGAAAGCATACCCTTGTTAGCTCGGCGCATGAGTTCGCGCCCTTTTAAGCCACGATCACGGGGCAAATACAGATTCGGTAGATTACAGTTTATTTGCGATGAAACGATTCGTGCTGATCCGGAAGACGTGTTCGTTCCCAGCCCGAACAGGGTCTGGTGTACGTGCAAAGCTGTTATGAAAATCGTATGTACGCAGGGTGGGCAACACGGTTTTCGATCTGATGCAGTGTATCTGATAAGGTAAAGGGAGTGAGTCCCACGTTGCATGGGTGTATTGCGTTTAGGCCTCTGATTCGTGAAGGGGAGGAGCCCACCACAACGACGCTGTGAGTTCATTTCTCTCGAAAAGTTTGCCTAATTAACAATGAGGAAGGGGGGAGGGAATGCAAATCTTTACGGAAGATTTGCAAGCACAAGCCAGAAGCGATGACGTCGGTGCAGCGCAGGGGAGCACCAGTTGGGTCGTAACTGTGTTTTTGAGGCCGAAGAGAGACTGAAACGAGCAGAGAAGGCACGTAAAACGCCATGACGCAAGAGAAGCGGCGCGGCGGGATGATCGCATACGACTGAACAAAGGGTGTTGATCGACCACTATCGGTTAACTTGTAGTGTGCTTGGCAGTGCTTGTAAGTCTTTTTACAAATTTTGGTAGGCTTGCAATTATGCTAAATAGCATTCCAAGGTTGCAACACACATTGCGATGGAAGATAAAGGTGCACGTTGTAGTAACTAACAAGAACCATTTGCATTAACTGATTAATCAGCAAATTTATTGATGAATTTTACGTGTAATATAATGCTTCAGCCGTCTCAATGGCTGCTTATTTATGTCAGCATAAGAACAGACACAAAATTTCGGTTATCTTACGCAATATAAAACAGTATTTCCGCAGCCGTATAGGTTATTATGTCAGCTTAAGAAAGACACAAAATTGCGGTTATCTTACGCAATATAAAACAGTATTTCCGTAACCGTATAGGTTACGGCTTGTCCCGTTCTGCTGCCTGCATGTATTTTTATCACATTTGCATACCTGCTTCGTGGCATGACGGGCGTTTCGGCATTTATATCTCTCTCGGAAACCAGTTACGGGGAATATAGAGCCGCCGCGACCTTAAGCTTTGCCAGCGGACGATTAGCCCCTGAGCTGCCACGATGAACACGCTATACGTCGCAAACGAGACACGATCTCTCCCAAAGTTCCCTTAAGTGGGGCAAAATGTATTGGACTGCACCCTCTGCTGGGCACGAATGGAGAAAACGTGCACGAAGTCTTTCGCAGGGCGAGAGTGACAAACGCACACACGCACAAAAAACTCGCGCACGCCGAATACGACGACAACGACGATCCCCAGAGGAGGGGCCGCGGGTGCATCGAGGCAGCAACATCATCGCCTCTTCTACAAGAGCGGCCTGCCCCCAGCCGGTGGTTGGCGGCGGCGAGGGGGCGCCACTCGTTCAAATGGTTTCGCAGACACCCAGCCCGGATTAGGAAGGTTCGTAATTGCAGGGCACTCGCCGGGACCACACCACACCCCGCCTAATAGTTCTTGCCCGGCATACGGCGATCAGATCCCGCGTGCCGTGGCAGCAGCGCGCGGTCCACCCTCGCGCGTCGCCCGTGCAGCGTTCGCGCAACGCACAACATTGCAGCGCAGCACAAACAGCGCGGCACAACACAGCAGCGCTGCAGCCATCCGCGCCGTGCAGCGCGGTCACCGTTTGCCACCATCCCGCGCTGCTGCCGGCCATCGGCTGCTGCTGCCGCTGCCCGGAGCGCCTCCATCGGGCCGCGCCCTTTCTCGGCGCGTACACCGGCCGAGTACAGCACTTCGCGGTCCACGGATAAGTGTGGAGAATGCGTTTTGACGCGTGTCCTTACGGAAGGGGGCCGGCGTTACCTGCAACCGACGTACAGCTGTCGTCTCAGGGTCAAACCCGGGATAGCTAGCATCTTGTCTGAGCAGGAGAGGTCAAGAGTGAGTCGGCGTATCGACAATTGCCCCCACTGCCGCAGGAGCCGAGGCCTGCTGACTACTAAGCACGGTGTAAGAACATATTCTCACCCTGTGGTACTAATGTACACAAGATGTGTTCATACTGAATGCAGCGTGACTCAAGTGCCCCCCTTTCCCAGCCCCAAGCCAATTTCCAAACCATGCTGTCTTTTGAGGTTAATCCGCGGCATCTACGAGTTAGGTTGGAGCACGGGGTGTAGGTAAAAATTACGCCCACCCCCCTCGCGGGAACCCTGGTGTGATGCGACGCTGAAGGGGGTTTCCAGTGTGCGTTTCCGTGGGTCGATTACTCGAATTGCGTGAGCATCGTCGGGTAATGCGAGAGAGAGAGAGAGAGAGAGAGCAATCCAATCGTAGCGCGGACGACCGTCGACTGAGAGACCGGCCGGAGCGCGGCACTCCGCGTATATGCGCAGCGCACCCGAAGGAGAGGAGATCGCGGGGAGAGAGAGTACTGCACACGCGCACAGCGCGCAGCGCCGCCCACCGGCGGAGTGAGAGTGCGCTGCACCACGCGCCCGCAGATGCTGAGAGAGAGAGTGTTCGCTATGGGAGAGAGCAGAGGGGGTGAGCGGAGGAGAGACGCCGCTGTGCGGATGCGGGACGCCGACGCACGCAGGACAGGCCGCCGGCAAGAGATGCTCCAATCAGCGTCGCATCTAAAATGTCCCGGAAGATATGGCTCCGGAAAAAACGGTTCCGGAAGAAATGCCCCGAAAAAAATGGTTCCAAAGCCAATGTAGGAAAACATGATCCCGGAAAAAATGGGTCCCGGAAAATTGTTCCGGAAAAATTGGTAGCACAAACGCGTTCGGGGAGAGGACGCATCTCATTGTTCCGATCGGATTGTGTGCTTTGAGCAGGAAGCATGTTATGAACAACTAACTACGACCAAGTTTGTGTTATCTCTTTATGTTATATTTCTTAAAACTCCGGTAGCTCAAGTCTCGGGGCCTGTTGTTACGGCTACTAACCATGCCACCCCATTTTTAGGGGTGGCCGATTGATCGATTAACGCATTGGTCACGAATAAATTCTTTAACCAGTAAGTTGGTTGAACTTACGTGAGATGAGTAGACCAGATATCAAGCCCTCCAAAACTTTCCGTAAGAATGCTTGAGGGCATCACCTTACATGGCAACAACCCGTTCTTATAACGCAATGGTTAGAACCGCAACCGCGTGTAGTCGAAGACGAGAGGCCCCGACCTCGCTCCTTCGAGAAATAGCGACATCCGTTCATCCATAAAACCGTCCGTCCATCCGTCTGTCTACCTGATTTTCTCGGTTATATTTCAGCCTCCGGAAGCGTTCATCTCTGGCCCATATAGGTATATTAAAGCATCCATCTATTTCTCAACCCTTTTGCTAAAACGCGAAGGGAGAAAATCAAAGCCGCAAAAAAAGTTCAGATCTTACTAACTTGAAAGAAAACACGTCGATCCGAGCATGGGACCATTTTTTTCCTAAATTGGCACTGGGGCCATTTTTTTCCTTCAGCACCATATGTCGAGGGGACACATCGATACTGAAGCTGCTGAATCGTAAAGTACACATGTCGTGTTCATCCTGATTACAACTCAAATGGCCCCGAAGTCACTGTGTGCTTTTAAGCACATAGAGGGCGCGTACGAGTATTCGGTAACATTAATTTTCAAGTATTCTATAAAAAAAGTCACGCAAACAAAGCCGCAAGACCGAAACTGAAATTAATTACATTTCTAAGGTTGGAATAATCCCTACATTAGTGGACAAACTGTAAAAGAAAACTTATTTTAAGTAAATTTATGTAGGTGTTATTTCAATTCACGTGCAGATTGCAATCGGAGCAGTAATGAAATGCTTCAAATTTAGTTAAATAAGTGTTTTTGAGTTAATGTTCGCGGGCCCCGTTTCAGCGTATGCAAAATCTTTATTACAGAGGGAGAGTTACCCTGCGCTGCTCCCTCTTCTTTCTGACCTACCACTGAAGGCAGGCAAAAAGTTGCCTTGATTGCAAAATCTACAAAACTTCGTTGCGCGCAGCAACGAAGTTGTATTCACCTTTACAAAAAACTGTGCGCCTGTTCCTCACCTTTCAACAAGTGACTTAGCCTCAGTACCAAGGCAGCGCTGAACTTGCTTTGCGCTTTGAATTCACGAAGCAGTCGATCGGTACATAACAAGTTAGGAAATTAAGTAGCACGTACGGAAAGAATGCCGTACGTGCGAGGTGCGTTTTCGTTTATGACAGCTGTCTTATTTTGCTCAGATCTGACGTGGCGATGACTTAAATACTTTTCTTTCCTTAGTGTAAACATTCGGGTGCAAATTAACACAACAAAATCGGCTAAAAAAAAGTTTCGAGCCGGCATTGTGATATTCATGCGTAATAGCCGCTGTATCCTTGGATAGTTATGCATGTGAATAGGCCATTTATGTCGAAAAAAGAAAAACATCGCTGGGGTTGGCGTAGCGGAGTTGATGGTTCCGCGTTCGCGATTGCACGGCGGAGAGCCGACGGTGCTATCCGTAAGCTTTCGTCTTTTCCTTACCGAATTGGTGATGTATTTTTCCCTCGTAGCTTACGATATTACTCGAGCGTGCATACGTACGACTAATCATGCAGCATTTTATCGCCTGTCGGCTATGCATGAACGCTCCGTACATGTCAGCGTAATGGTTGTATGCCGACAGACATGCAACTTTGTCGGCGAACTGAAGATCCGCTTTATTTGCGATCCCACAGAATCTTATTGGCCCTAAAA
Organism: Haemaphysalis longicornis; assembly: GCA_013339765.2. Taxonomy (NCBI): domain Eukaryota; kingdom Metazoa; phylum Arthropoda; class Arachnida; order Ixodida; family Ixodidae; genus Haemaphysalis; species Haemaphysalis longicornis. The sequence continues at coordinate 80,667,669 of CM023450.1, forward strand.
AGCACCGTCAGGGCGTCTGTCGGTTCTGTCTGATGGCGCGCTCGCGCCGCTGATTACGAACAAGGCGTCTGTTGGCGTTCACTGATCCTATTGGCGAGCCGGTGAACGCCATCACGGTTAAACTCCCTGTTGGAACACTACGCTGTTGGGACGATAGAGTGCCGACAGAGCTTCTTATTGGCCCCACAAACGCCATCAAGGTTAAACTCCCTGTTGGAAGACTAGGCTATTGGGCCGATAGAGTTGCCGACAGAACTTCTTATTGGCCCCACAGGCGTGCTGTCAGCCCAACAAGAAAGTCTTGTTGGACTTTTTGTCCGGGGCACACGCTTTTGTTGGCTTTTTTGCATAGCGCTGATGCCGTGAACAAAGCCGAACAAACTAGTAAAAGAATTCATGACTTACAGGCACAAAACCGTTCGCAGTATGTCACTCTTCAACGTCTTCATTTACACGCAATAACTTTGAGGGGTCTTATTGCTTTGCCAGCAAAAAAAGCCGCATTTTAAGTTGAGAACCACAGACATATAATGGGAAAATTTAATGCGAACGAAGCTCCACGCGAGCGAGCATTTCTGCATACTGAATCCTTAAAAAACAGTGTCGCTGTGGCAGGAAGCTTAACCCGCGATTTCGTTTTGAGTGCCAAGACTGACTTGCCACAGCGGGCATGCCCTCTGCATTTCGTGGTTATAATAGTCCTCCCTAACCGTAAACTTGCTTGACATTCACAAATCACTCAGCATGACATTATGCTTCCGGGTTGTCAGCGACTAAAAAGGGTACAAAATAAAAACCATCGCACTTCGGAAAGCGAAATTTAAGACACCGTACATCGTCAAAGAATTTGGTGAGACAATACCGTACCTATCAAAGCCAAGGTAAGCTATGTGCAACTCAAAGTGTCAGAATTACCCCTCAGCCGCGAATGACATTATTGCATTCAAGGAGAGTCTAGAAGCACGATAACGCAAGAACGCATGAGCCATACAGGAAAAGCAACCAGCGACTTGGAATCAAGTTCAGCACGAGGGTTGAGCAATGGGCTCGAATAAGCGTGCTTGAGTTGCACAGGCAGACAGGAGCCCGAAAATTAGGGTCCCGTGCGCCTAGCCTTACAAGGGTGGGAAAATGAACTTCGACTACTGATGATGATAATTAATAAACTGGTAACGCCACGTCGCGGCAGGTGAAATAAGCGCGCGGATCGCCATGACACCACAGCCGCACTCAGAAGGGGCGTTGTGCATTATTAGATTAGGTGACCAGGCAAATTTTAGATGCGACGCATCTCTTTAACTCGCCTGTCCCGCGTTGTCGCGGCGTAGTCCGCATCCCTCCCCCATTCTCCTCGCCGCGGCAGCTGCGCGCTCCGCCGCTCTCACCGCAGCGACATCTGTGCGTCAGCGCGGTCAGCGCGCAGCTTGCGCTCGCTGCGCTCGCTCCCGTCGCCGTGCCAGCTGTGCGACGCATCGGGGGTGAACATGCTGCGTAAAAGGATCCACAACAACAGCAATCCACACGCTGACATCGCTAACATAACGGAAAACGCAACGGCAACCCCGATGCGTCGCATCCACCCCATGGTTCCCCTCGCGGGAAGATGGTGTAAATTTTTGTCTGTCTGTCTGCTGTATGTATGCATTGTATGTATGTGTGTGTTGTATGTATGTGTATGTATGTGTGTTGTGTGTATGTATGTATGTATGTATGTATGTATGTATGTATGTATGTATGTATGTATGTATGTATGTATGTATGTATGTATGTATGTATGTTGTATGTATGGTGTATGTTGTACTGCTGAGCCCAAGGACGCGGGTTTGATTCCGCTTTACTGATGATGGCTAAAAGCGAAAACGCCCGTGTGTTCAACATTTCGGAGCACGTTAAGATCCCCAGTTGGTCAAATTAATTCGGAGCCTCCCACTACGGCGTGCCTCATCGCCTGTGTAGCGTCAGCGCGTTTAAACCCCGCCATCAATCATCAATGTATGTCTGTCTGTCTGTTCTGTATGTACGTCTTATGGTTCCCAGTTGGTGACGTGGCCAAGGGGTCAACGCGCCCGGGGAAGAGGAGAATAAACGAGGGGAAGAAACAGTGTATCGAGGGTGGTAAAGCGACTGCTCAGCGGCATAGCGGGAGAAGAAGATGAGCAGCAGAGTGTAACGTGGAGGGGTGGGGGGGGGTCGTTCAGGGATAATGATGAAGAGGCGGAGTAGGATGGAGGAAAAAGTGAGTTGTAGTGGAGGAGGAAAAGGGATATGGAGATGATGTAGGTGAGGAATCGGTAAGCGGAGGGGGGTTAAATATAGAATTGGGGGGGACGGGTAAGAGAATATGATGGCAAACTGAAGGTAGGCAGAGGTGGTGAGAGGAGAGAGAGAGAGATGTCGAGAGAGAGGGAAACGAGAGAGAGAGGAGAGAGAGAGAGAAGAGAGAGAGAGAGATGAGAGAGAGAGAGAGAGATGAGAGAGAGAGAGAGAGAGAGGAGAGAGAGAGAGAGAGAGAGAGAGAGAGAGAGAGAGACGTTTACTAAAAAGAGGTGTTGCAATTGTCCTAGGTGTGGGGCCCTCCTTCCAGATCGCCAGACTCTTTTGCTCCTCTTTGGGCTTCAAGAATCAACTCCTTCCGAATCCCAAAGTCGGAGCTGGCCACATCTGCCTCCCATAGCACGACAGTATTTGGGGTAGTGTTTACTGAAGGCCAGATGACAGGGAAGGCCCATGTTGCATGGAATAAGTTGCAAGAATTTCCGCATTTATTGCATGCGTTAGTGTGCGTTTGAGGGGACATTTTGGACAGTCGGGATGTGTGCGGGTAAGCGTGTGTCTGCATTTGTCTCAGTGTTGGAGCTTCCGCGCCAGACAAGTTCTTGTTCCGGTTGGAGAAAAGGGCTCGTGCACCTCTTTGGATCGTGAGCAGTCTCCAAAGCCGCCTGGGAAGGGCTGCAGGATGGCTAGGACTGTTAGCCGCGCGGTGTGTGAAATTTCGCGCAACGTAGTGGGACCTCTCGGTTCCCTTCAGCTTCTCGTGTCCTGAAGTCTATTCGATAAGGCGGTGGAACTGATTCGGTGTTTTTTGGCTTTAGTTTTTAAGAAGTTTGTGAATTCTTCCATGTATTATATTCAGCATAGCCTTTTTGGATCAGTGACTATTTAGAGGCTTCCGTTTTTGTGCTAACCCATATCATTGCCAAAGGAGAGCACCCGTTCGGCTTTGTCGGAGTGTTGTGTGTGCTAGACTAGGCAATATTGATGCTCCTTCGTGATCGAGTATAACGCAGGAGGAAGGGAGGGATGGCATGAGGGGAGGGGTGCAGGTAGGGAGGGAAAGGAGGATGAGGGGAGAAATGGGAGAGGGACGGAGCGTGAGGGAAATGGGAGGGGGATGTGAGGGGAAGGGTACAAGGGGGCATAAAATAGGAGAGGGAAGAGGGGGGGGGTGTTACGTGGCAGGGTTGGATGTTATTCGCAGCAAGTTAAGTAGATAAGTTTAGCAGCTAGCATATATGTGCGCTGGTTGCCAGTCCTACGCGTTACATGCCTAAACCAATTTTCATTTGAGCTATCGGGAGTCTTTCCAAGCGAGCTTGCTCTCTCGCCCAAGACGCTCATTTCCTGTCTATGTTCCACTCCTATCTTTATTCGTTCCATAGCTTGCTGGGTTGACCTGAGTTTTCTGTCCAGGTGTTTACTAACTCCCCGAAATTTATTCCGAATAGGTAAGTCATCAGCATAAATATGCATTTTTACCGCCCGATTTCTATCTCGTGGTCTGAATTAGCACTAAAAACTTGTCTAAGATAGTTATACAGTGTACTCATCCATTTTCTTCGTTGTGCTCCTGAGCCCAAAGACGCGGTTTCGATTCCCGGCCGCGGCGGCCACTTTTCTGATGGAGGCGAAAAGCCAGAACACCGAGGTCTTCGAGATTTCGGGGTGCGTTAAAGATCGCCAGGTGGTCAAAATTAATCTGGAAGCCCTCCCCTAAGGCGCGCCTCATCGTTCTGTGTAGCGTCGGCGCGTTATACCTCACAATCAATCAATCAATCAATCAACAATCAATCAATCAATCAATCAATCAATCAATCAATCAATCAATCAATTTACTCTAATATTTCATTTCAAAGGGTAAGTGGGGGGTTCCTGTACGTTTAATAAATACTAGTTTCAAAAACTCTATATTTCTATTTAGCCCGTGGCTCAGGTGTTAGCTAGACTGAATTTCTGAAGCAATTCTTTGTAGGTCTTCCCCCGATTCGATGAGCTAGTCAATGGCATCCGCAAACATCGAGTGGACACAATGAGGGGCACAAGTACTCATGACTTGTTTCAATCAAGCTTCCTAAATACCACCCCCTTAGGCAGAGTGTACATAATTTCCTTGTGTTACCTTGTTTCTTTGTTTCCTTGTGTTACCTTCCTGATAGGAAACCTCCCACTCTTCTGATGACCGGGCTCGTACATTTGTTGTAAACGTCATTTAAGCGCCATATGTACATCTCTACTCCCTAGTCTCTATGCTTGTTGCGACGGGCGGGGGCACCCGATCCGAGCTCCGTGGCCTCCGACATACGAGTGGTAGCGTGTATGATGCGAGCGGCCAGCCGCTGTTGCAGCCGTGAAGAAGTCCAGAAGCCGTAGGCTAACGTAACTGTTTACTTCATAGCGAGAGGTGAGCCGAAGCCAAAGAACAATGCCCCGACGGGCGAGGTTACAATACAGGACTCGAGCAGAGCGACAACATCGATTCGCTGCTCTAACAGGAATGGTTTACAACGCTTGGGAGCTCTATTTATACCCGAAAGCGGTAACGGTCAAACGCCAACACGCTGGAACACGCACTACACTCTTTCCAGAGTTCGTAAGCTGTTCATAGCCTCGGGCACGTTGAGTCCGAGAGAGGGGAGAGAGGAGGACTCCGTTGCGATCACCGGGGCCTGCCTCTGTGTCCTTGAAGAGCGTGGAGACGAGCCGTGCAGGCAGCCGCCGAAGTTCAGCCGCCGCAGGCAGCCGCCGAATGCGCAGAGAGCGAAGCGTCTGACGAGGCTTTGTCGCAACTTGTTGCCGACATGATTGCGCCTGTTTTCGAAGGCGCACGAGTGGCTTCGCCGCACAGCCGAGGAGTGATGCGGGGAAGTACTGCGGCGCTGGCCCATTCGTAACAGCTTCTCCGCCGGGGGTCCGAGATCCCGATGGATAAGGGTCTGCAACCGTTGTCCGGAGGGATGCTGTCGAAGTGAAGTGTTCGGCAGACGCTCGACTCCAGGCCTGGGCTGTACGACACTGTGCTGGAGCTTCACCGGGCGGGTCACTGGACGAGTAGTGGCTCCCCAAGAACGTCTCTGGCTTGGTCAGGCAAGCAACAGAATAACACAGGAAGACACAACCGCATCGCCGGCAAGTGCGAAGACAAATCCACACTGAAGATCTACCAGGCTTTTAGTTGCGAAAAAGTACGCTAATAACTAACTACTCTAGTTATATTTTTGCCCAGCAGTACTTTAGACAAGTGACAAACCTGAAAGGTGACATTTCGCGTGATTGGAAATGTCCCACACAAAAAGAATGTAATCGTAAAGGGCGAAACCTGCTCCAGGAAAAACAATGAACTTGAGAAAGTCAGGCGTCTACAAGCCACTTCTCGCGCTGAGAGCTGCGATTCGAGCTCTCGTCATTGCTCCGAGTTTTCCCCTTGTATCGCACTTTAGGTGCACCCGTTCTCTGAACGCTGCTGCGACCGCGTGAAAGGACACCGGTCGTCTTGTTCGACAAAGGTCGAGCGCGCGGAGGAGCGAACGAGATTTTCCAACGTTCAAAGGAGAGGCGCGCACTCCTTTTTGGAGGCGGCGTTCCCATGGCGCGAAGCGAGCTCACAGCTCTGCCCCTGGGCGTGCCCTCACTGAAACATGCGCCACAAGCACGCGCGGAAGTTTTCCCTCTAACCTTCTTGCTCGCCTTTTCGCGAACGCGTTCGGCAAGCGAACATCGGAACGTGTTTATGTTCTCTCCTCTAGGCTGATCGGTTCCCGACTTCGGCTCAGCCGCAGTCGACACCGCAACCTCAACTAGCTCCGCCGATGTTGTCCTATCATCGGGAGCATCAGTTTGGAGTGAAAAGGGCACGACGTGATCATTAGACACCTGGTAGCTTCGAACAGTCACTACCTCGTCGTCCCTAGCGCTTTCGGCGACAGCCTCAACACGCGAACACCGAAGGGTGTTTTCGTTCTGTTTTGCGGCTGTCAAGGCTACACTAGATCCAAGCTGCCCTGTCTCAAAAGACGGCTCAGCCGCCCCAGACACCTGAATCTCTACGAGCTCGGCTGGCCGTTGCTCGAGGTCAGTTACCTGAGCTGGTGGCAGGACGGAATCGGCTTGCTCAGTGGCGAGATCGTCACGACTCCCAACTGAAACCGTGCAAACCGTTCGCTGCCTCGGCTGCAGGCTTTGCCACCACATCGCTCGTTTCCGCACTACCGTCCGAAAGAACAACCTTCCCTTTCAACGGACTCGTGCGGCCTCTCGGTAACCTCATCGTTTACGCATCCTGCGAAACGTCTGCTATCTCGCGAAATATTCACGTTCAAGTCGGTAGCCGTTCCCAAGGCCTCTCGCGAATTTGAACCGTCCGAACACTCCGCCGAGATCTCCAAAACAAACGCCGGCACATTATCGTACTCAGTGGACACGCACTGCCCTCTGCCGACAGTCTGAGCTAATGCGCCGTCGTTATCTCTCTCAGAAACCTTGACGGGCTGCGGGGCAGCAACGGTCGCTTCCGACTCGCGCTCCCGAGGCGTCTGCTACTTTCTTTTCGTTACCGTGGCCAGTTTCTCTATCCACGACAACGAGGTCTTTTTCGAGCAACTCAGGCTTCACTTCTTCCTGCTCGAGTTGAATTTCGTGCTCTAGGTTCTTGTTCTCCCGTTGGAGTCTCTCTCGCTCGCGCTCCCTTCTTTCCTGTTGGATTTGCTTGAGCTCGAGGTCGTACCCTCGCATCTTTTCCTCGTGTTCCTGCTCTCGTTTCCTTTCCTCGAGTTCCTCCTCTGCAGCCAGACGTTTAGCCTCTGCCTCTGCCTCTGCGGCCTGACGTTTCGCGGTCTCCCTGCCATTGAACAGCTCAATGCATTCCGACAGCTCCTCATCGTCAGCGCCGACAGCGAGTATAGCCTGTATCAGCTCTGGCTTTCTCAGCGCGTCCGTAACATCCAAGCGCAACTCTTTTGCAAGCTCCAACAACTGCGGTTTTTTCAACGCTTTCAAATTCATGGCCGGTCTAGAGTACTGCTTTCCCACTGCTCCAAAAATGTTTTGCGCGAATAACCCACGCGACAAAACACGCCCTACCAGCTATCCTCAGAAGCCTGGTAAAACTCAGTGAAGAAAAGTCCCGCACTCACCCTTGACCGCCGTGAATTCTGCGAAGTCCGAAGCCGCCTTGACGTCCGTGGTGTTGGGTCTCGCACCGCTGGCTTCAGGTGTTACGAAGTTGCCATCCGACCGCTGCCAACCAGTTGTTGCGACCGTGAAGGCCGACTGCAGCCGGGAAGACGTCCAGAGCTGATAGGCCAACGTAAACTGTTTACTTCATAGCGAGAGGTGAGCCGAAGCCAAAGAACAATGCCCCGACGGGCGAGGTTACAATACAGGACTCGAGCAGAGCGACAACATCGATTCGCTGCTCTAACAGGAATGGTTTACAACGCTTGGGAGCTCTATTTATACCCGAAAGCGGTAACGGTCAAACGCCAACACGCTGGAACACGCACTACACTCTTTCCAGAGTTCGTAAGCTGTTCATAGCCTCGGGCACGTTGAGTCCGAGAGAGGGGAGAGAGGAGGACTCCGTTGCGATCATGGTTGCGATCACCGGGGCCTGCCTCTGTGTCCTTGAAGAGCGTGGAGACGAGCCGTGCAGGCAGCCGCCGAAGTTCAGCCGCCGCAGGCAGCCGCCGAATGCGCAGAGAGCGAAGCGTCTGACGAGGCTTTGTCGCAACTTGTTGCCGACATGATTGCGCCTGTTTTCGAAGGCGGCACGAGTGGCTTCGCCGCACAGCCGAGGAGTGATGCGGGGAAGTACTGCGGCGCTGGCCCATTCGTAACAGCTTCCATTCCTGATACGATACCTACTGAATCAAATACATTTTCGTAAGGTATAAATGCTATATGAAGGGGCTCATTATACTTCGCGGGTTTCTCCGTTACCTGGTTAACGGCGCGAGCGGGGCCCGCTGTTGCATGGCCTTTTTCAAATACAGACTGCACAACCGGTTGTTGGAAATCTACAGGGTGCCACTTAAGCGGTTATATAATAAATTGGCAAACAACTCGTGCCCAACCGTGAGCAGGCTGACAGGTCTGTAATACTTAAAACTCTTTAACATCCCCCTTCTTGTGAATTAGGTTTTGGAATTTTGCGAGGCTCGTAGTGCCTCTAATGTCATGAGGCTTTCTGAGAATAATTTTGATAGTTTTCCTACAGTACAGCGTCACCGCAACCCCTCAGTAGATGCGCGGCTATCCCGTCGCTTTCCGCGACTTCTAATTTCACTGATGTGAGTTGAAGCCTTAGCAACAACGTCACCGCTGCTAAGGAGCCAGCCTAGCTGCTGGCGACGCGGCAAGATGGGGGTTTTTTTGTTGCTTTCCAGCGTTGAACCCTCTTAACCTACCTATGGCACCAAGATTGCCACAATAGAGACCCTCGCTATGCATGTAGCGAATCAGAATGGCAAATGAGGGGCTCGAGAGGGTCGACCGTGCACTCTCGACATGTCGTAGACGCTCGAGTCATGGCGCGGGGGTTAAAAAGAAGGTCCCTTCACCCCAAGTAGTCCGAGTGGTGCTGGCTACCACCTCCAAGCACAGGAAACAAATACCTTAACATAAATGCTCGAGAAAAGGGAGGGAAGAACAGCCCCGCCAGTAGCGTAGTGGTCATCGCACCAGACGTGTATTCTGGAGGTCGTGGGTTTGGATCCCACCCGGCGGGCATTTTTCTCCATTTTCTTTCTGTCTTTTAAAAATCAGCATTTGTTTCAACGATAATAGATGACCTACCGCATTCTCCCCTTTTTTTCCTTGGCATTCTTGACTGCCAACCCTTATTTCTGTCTTAATTCCACGAGCCCCCATTTCCCCAGCTATGCATGCATGTTTAGAGGGAAGCCTTCAAATGGGGATGGTTGTAGGCTTGGTCTTTGTAAGATGGCTTTCCCACATTGAGAGTTGAACAGTGAAGCACCTCCATCTTCCGAGGGAGTATCATTAAAGAAAGTGTCTCTAACTCTTGTTTTATTAAAATATCCCGAAACAAATTATATAAAAATATCCGCTAAGACGACTCTAATATTACGCCGAGTTTTATTTACTGTCCAACATTACATAGTTCACAGTGAACGTGTAATTATTGTGAAATTCTCCTCTGATGTCAGTGCACGGGCTCAGGAGGGAAATTGACAGTCCCATTTTTGTCCACTGCAATAAAACTCTAGTTCGTCAAAGCTTCATTCGGTTAATTAACCAGGAAGTATACTCCATCGCAAATTACAAACAAACGTGTTTTGCTTCGTGCACCGCTTCGACTACGAGTAGGTCAAAGCGGTTGCTCGCTCACGTAGAGGCTCGGCACCACAGCTTCGCTGGACGTCCTTCTTCACAGAGTGGAATGACACTGAATTTTTTCCTGCTTTCTTTTTCAGTACGTTCCTTTGTATTATGACATAGCCTATCAGTTTTGTTTGTTCACCTCCTCGCATACAGTTGCCGCTGGTTCCGTGATTACCATAGCTACGTTGTCATTCAGTATGTCTGCGCTATCTTCATCCTCTACTTACAGTTAAATCCACGAATTTGTTCTGACGCGTTATTTTGCACTCCCGCGAACTACTTCTTACTGACTGCATTTTGGGTATCCTTAATTTTACCATAGCTTTATAGTTTCCGTTCCCAGATGTAGTCTAATTCGGGTCCTCACCATGCTTTGATAACTTCTCTTGACCTTGCATATATCACTTCAGCAGCCAGCTCAGTTCCCAGATTGGCGCTTAGAATGAATTCGACTTCATCTTTAGTTTTACCATTGCAACATGAAAAAGCCCCATGATGCTTTTTCATGATCATTTTCTGTCTCTTAGTTTACGGGAAAATGTATTCAATATCTTCAGGCATTTCTCTCTGCAAGTTCACGATGATTTATCGCCTTTACTATTTATCCCACTACCTAGTTCAGCTTCCCGACGCACGCGTTCTCATCCCTGCTTTTCTGACTGAGTCATCAAACCCATTTTCAGCCCACGTCAGAATACGTCAGCCCACTTTCTGGAGACTGCTTCGTCCATCTCATACCAGCAAGAACTGCAACAGCTGATTGAGCAGGCGCGCCGGATAGCGACAGCCGGAGTCCTGGTCACCGCACGAACAGAGCGGCGCCAATCTGCATGGGAACAAAATTAAAACCTAATCAAGGTATGACCTCCTCCCCCACCTCTCATGCTTACCTTATTCATTGCCGAATCAACCGCCCTCGTAGAAACTGTCAACAGTCTCATCTTCGTAGCTACAATGAACTTCTGTCGTGCATTTGGCTTGATCACAGAAGCCGCTAACCTCTCGCTTATCTTGCAGAATTCCCTGCTGCCTCTGGAAGGATCAAAAATCCTATTCCAAGCTCCTTCTTATCTGGCAGCCTTCGGCAACAGAATATACGCGCTATTAAAGACGATAGTCTTTCTTGGGCTACTTAAACCCAGAAATTTTGGTCTGTCTGTACGTCTGTCTGTCCGTCCGTCTGTCTGTCTGTGACTTGATTCAGCCCCCCGGCCAAAGTAAAATTGATATTGCGCAATAGTCTTATATACTCACAGCCACATGTAAACGTCTAAGCCCGGTTCATATGTTCATACTTGTCAACTTTGTTGAACAAGAACAAGACATTACGCAAATATAAGACAAGAAATTAGTACACAAGGGATATTTACAGTGTTCCTTTATTAAAAAATTCATGGATGCTTGGTTTTTCGATAGCAAATGATATTCTACATCTACTGCAGAAAACCGCCGCCTCCTGGCGGCATATGAAAATCACGAGGGAACAGCAACGAAAGGTTCCACTAGCTAGTTTCCACGTTCTGCTTGGAACGCACGTGGAGCACGGCCACGCGGCTCTATAAACATTATAGTCGGCCGCCTCCATCCACGCGCGTCTCCGCCGTACTACAGCGCTGGCATCGAGGAACCCGGCCTGTAGCAGTGGAACGCGGTAAATTCAAATCGCCTTGCGCAAACCTTTAGTGTGTTTACCTTGGAATGAGCGCGACGGTACAGGAACAGCATGAGAGGTGAGCGGGAAAGAAAAGGGGGCATTTCCTTGGCAAATGTTTGCAAAGACTATCATCTTTTGACGACATTTGCATTGCAACGAAAGGAGCAGATACGCGGCCGCTTTTTTAACCCCCTAAAGCGCTCGCCTTCTCTTTTAACCTTGCACAATCCTATGATAACCCATTTATTGCCTGGGCGTTTAGGCTGCCCGCGCGCAACACAGTTCCGGATTTAAATGTCACCAAGTTCGAATCCAGTAGCAGCCCTTCAGATTCTCAGCACCCTCTAATGTATTGGTGACTTGAACTCCTTTCTTGATCGGGTGCTTACAGCTGGCGAAAGACTAAGGTTGGTGAGATCAGTTTTCGGCTCATAGGGAGGCTGCGTCTAATACTACACTAAAATGAATTCTGCGCCTGCGAGGGAGGGCTGTTTGTGTTCCAGAGAGACTTCCTGGTACGATAGACAGATTAAGTGTGTCACGATGTCTACTCTTTCGCACTGTGCCATGGGCGTTCATCTATTTTAATGTATAATATTCACCACTCATCAACGTAGTCACCCCTATCTGGTGTAGCCCGCCTTGTCCCTAGCAGGGCTGACCTCACCAGTTCACATTAAAGAGCATGCCCCCTCTCTCTCTCTCTTTCTCTCTCTCTGCACCTACGTACGGTTACGGTTAGTGTAGCCTGTAGTGTCTCGGTGACTTGATTGTAGCCTCATAGGCACCGGGGTTGTTATTTTCTACCAGACCAGGCTGCTATCTAATTCTAGGCATGCATATGGTATCGCACTTGGTGTTCAGTGGGTCTCCCTGTCGAAAATTGAGAAATCAGTTAGCACAGAAAAGGCTACGGTAGATATGGCCGTATTTTCACAGAGAAAGCTGACAATGAAGACTATTGTTGCTAGCACTGCTGTTAACTTAGTAAGGACATATTTTGCTCAACTGCGTGCGCGTGCTCACCGCTGCGATTATAGAGCGAAACTGTGGCTAAACGGCAAAACTGTTAGAGCGCAAAAAAAAAAAGGAGAAAAAAAAACAGTCTGCGATGATTTAGGCCATATTTTCTGAAAAAGATTAAGGGCGCAACCGTAGTTATTTAACCAAACAGGTACAGTTATGCGTTACACGGCACTTTCAATCCTCAAATCGACATATTTTCACACATCCATTTATGGTTTTGATTATCAGAGGTACCCACTAACCTTCTTTGAGAAATTGTAAGGCGAAAGCCTCAGATTCCCCATCCTGCGAAAGACCGTCGTTGTTGTTGTCCGGTCAAGAAATTGGCCGCCATTGTAAAGAGTAAAAAAAAAAGACACCTGTTGGATCCGATGGGATTTGAACCAAGGTTACCAGGATTAAAACACAGAGAATTGGGCACGGGCAGACCATACTTTTTGCTGAAAAGGCCAATTCATTCTACGAATTGGCTTTTTCAGCGAAACGTATGTTTGGGTTATAACCCCTGTTCATTTATTTATAATTGGCTGCCAATCAGCCATAGCGTTGCTGGAGCGGGTGTTCCCCAGGTTATTCTTTTTATTTTTAGGAGGAGGGGAAGAACATGGAAAAAGAATTGGAAGAATTGGGCCCGGGATTTCAACCCGGGCCTAATGCTCCACTGAGCTATCTCCGCACTTTTCTTTAATGTATTTAAAACTTAGCCAAACTCACACACAAAAATTGACACAGTAGGATAAGCTAACAAACGGCGAGGAAGAAGCGTTTTGATGTGGCAAAAAATTGGCTCCAATCCACGCTGTGAAGGCGGTTGGACTGCGAAGCTGTAAACGACACCCACACCGATTACCCATGCGACGTCACTTCAATTCACACTCGTGGCACACTTGTCTCCCTTGTAGGGCGCACCCTCTGGCAGCAGGTACTGGCTACCGAACGCAGCAGCGTTGGTGAGGAAGGGAGCAGCACGCACGGCAATGGCGTCCTCTCTCTCGTCATACGCCATGTAGTTTTCACTGTGCACTAGGGCTTTGAAAGAACGCAGGTGGTAGACCCGCCGCTGTGCTCGTTAAAAGTGCCCCGCCTAACACTCCTGCTCGTGTGGGCGTTGCTTAGTCGCTAAGACGACGCACTGTCGCTCCGCTTCTCCATTCAGGCCAAGGTTCGATCCCTGGCGGTGCCAACAGTTTGTGCAGCCAGTAGCCAGGAGTATAGCCTAGGAGTTCTCTGCTGACGCGGAGACGAAAATTTCCTTGGCTGGTCAGAGGTATACTGCTTCGCAGTAAAAATCGGCCCCCTTCCAAACCACTGGCAAGCAGACGCACGCATCCAGTATATGCAGCCATTCATGGTGGATCACTTAGCCTGGGCTTCGCATACCGGTCAATCATGCGGCCTTCCCGCAAACTATCCCAGAAGAACAATAAAGCCGTATGGCACCCGATTGTAGTGTCTTGTAAAGGCAAGGAGCAAATTGTGTACGGAATAATGTCAATGTCCTTTGTAAGAGTCCGTTGTATAAAGCGTCCCAAAACACAAAATGATGATGATGATGAATAAATCTTTATTTGTCAAGCTGGTGCAGATGTTAGGGCACCCGCCCGGTGGGGGGCTTCCCTATTCCGGGATACCCTGAGCTCGGCTGGCGGTCTCGGCTCTCTTCACCAGTTCACGCCGGATCCCAAGGTCTGGGCTCATCAGGCGGTTCACCCACTGCTTGTAGAAGGGGGAGGTTATTGGGCAAGGCCTGGGGTCTTCTGGCACTCCCAAATCTGGTGGTACAGTGTACCGGGCGTTGGACAGAAATTGCAGGTAGACGGGTATTGGGTGGGGTAAATCGCATGGAGTAGGGTTCTGTGGGGGTACGTATTTGTCTGTAGTCTTCGAAGGGTGGTGGCTTCTGCTCTTGTTAATTGGGAGTGCGGAGTCGGGAAGGTTCTTCGGCCTTGGCGGTAGTAAATGAGATATCAGCATACCTGACAAGCGGTCAGCATATATCTGACAAGCATATCTGATGAGCGGTCAGCATACCTGACAAGCAGCATACCTGACAAGCGGTTTTGGGGGCCGCAAGCGGTGTTTGTCCCTCTATGGAAATGGCCCGGTGTATAAGCGCGCGGGCAGCGGCGTGAGCCGCCTCATTACCTTCGAGAGATCGTGACCAGGTATCCAGATGAGCCGCGTTTTCAGGTATGTGGGCAGATATACTTACGAATTTGAAGTGACGTTTTGCTGATGCGGCCTCGTTGGTAACTGCGGCACCGCGCCTGCGAATCCGTCAAAATTGTAATTGCATTTTTTCCCGTCGTGATGGCCAGGGCAATAGCGGCTTCTTCAGCAGTTTCCGTTGATGTTGTGCGGACGGTGAGGGTGGTTGTTACTTGCCCTGCTGCACTGGTTGACACACACGACGTGGGCTGGCTTGTTTCTGTATGGAGACGCGTCCGTGTACCTTGTTGTTGGATTGTCGCCGTATTATTATTATCATGGCTCGTACTCTTGCTATGCGTCGAGCTTTGTTGTGTAGTGGGTGCATGTTTAATCAGGCAGGAAAGCGTCAGAAACGTGAAAACAGGGCACGACACCCCGTACGCTTTGGGTGCTACGGTTTGTGCCCGTCACAAAAGCGATGAACGGCGAGGGCTCATCGGAGGAGCATCTGTAAATAGTTCCCTGAAATAAACTTCCAAGTGATTGGGCACGTGAAATAAACGTAAATGAAAGCTTTCTGTGAGCTCACCGTATCTGAAACACACAGACTACAGCTTTTATACGCAGATAACGCAGCGAGCAGGTTGTCTCCCTCACTATTCAGTCAGCCATCATGGTTTCAGTTTCGTTTTCGAAAAGCATTGATGCGCGAATTAGCGACGTGCCGGAGCTTCTGCAAGCAATATACCCGGCAAGAAGCAGCTAAATTCTCCCCATTAGAAGCGGCAAAAGTAATAAGATGCACTGCAGGTGGTTAAGCGACCCGCCTGACCTCCTATCTTCCGTTCTCCGCGCGCGGGTATTGCTATCGGTAAAGCGGGCCCGCGCCTGGTTCGAACATAATCGCTCGTGAAATGAACTTACTGCGAGTGGTTAGCTGACCGTTCCGCCCTTGTGCTTTTTCCGTTCGCCTCGAGCCGCCGTTGATAATCCGTAAAGTGCACGTTGCTCTGCCCTTGTTATGTCTCAGTCAGGGAAAGCGCGGGAAATGACGAGTACTCGATACGGCTGCCGTGAAGAGTGTTTATTTCACGCTAGGTTCGCGTCGCGCTATAGAAGATAATATGAGATGGCTGTGACCGCCAGATGAGGTAAAATGAAGGCGCCCTCTAGAACCACGCCAGCCGGGAGGCGCTTGATATTCGAAACGACGCTTGTTGCTTCTATTAAAGGCTTCGCTGGCAGCAGCCGGCTGGATGGGGTCTGGGAATCCGGAGTAGGCGGTCACACCGGCCGCTCGAGCATCTAAAAGCGTTTCTCATACTGTCGGTACAAAATCATAAACGTCAAAGCCAAGGCCTCCTCGGCCACCAGAGAACATTTGCCGTAGTCGGAGATGGCTACCGTTGCCGGTGTTTATGCTCTAGACCGCACTGGCGCTCCCAGTGCTTCACAATGGCTACGTAACGAAAAAATGAAAGAGAAGCGGGCGAGAGAAATTCCAGCCTTGTTTTTTTTCTTTCATGTTCACTTAATTTATTTCTCAACAAATAACGCATTGTTGCTCGTCGAACAAAAACCTAGATAGCTACGAAACGTATGATCTTCAAGCTAAAACAAAATTTAATTCATTATTTAGTGTCCCTTTAAGTCCCCGACGAAGTTTTTAAATCTTTGATTTCTTAATTTAACCAACGCCCTAATTTTGTATTGGCAACTATTGGGAAACTAAGCCTAACTGGTGGGAAACAGCTTTCGTGAAACTAAGCCATTAACTAAGCTTAATAGGGGTTTAAAGTTCTTGGAGTTATATTTTTTTATTATCCTGAACCTAATGTACTCTTCAAATTATTTCTACTACGCCCAATGGCATTTAAAATTTATTTATATCAACAACTTCGAGGGCCTGGCACGTATCACATGCCAGGCGAGTCACAAAACCAGTCTTCATTCCGCCAATCATGATACTACTGTAATCAAAGTTCAGGGCAGAGGCGCGCACACGGGTGCACACTTAATCGCAAACGTCAAAATAACTGTCAGGCTTTCGTGATGCCATAAACATTACACAATTACACTACTGACGGCTTGTCAGCGAAAGAAACCGAAACCGAAACTAACATTCAAGTATCAGCAAACGCGTAAAGTAAATCACTACTGCGGTTTTTTATAGTTAAAAAATGATTAGCATATTTGATATATTAAAAGTGTTTTACAAGAATAGTTTTATCTAGAGAAGTTATTTTATATTATCACTAGCGCCATCTTTTCTCACCCTTTTTATATTTGATGAAAACGCTACTACATTAGACCGACCCTAACCAAGACAAGTCGATCTATGCCCGAATTTGCGCTTGTTCCCGCTCGTTGTGTACTTTTTGCTCACATAGACGAAATTGTGAGCACCGTGCAATGATTAGTCCGGACATCACGTAAGGGAACAAAAAATGCTGACGGAAAGAGAGCAGCAAGGCCTGAGTAAGATCATCGGTGCGCTGGAACTGGCCGACGTGATCGCTCTTGCGCAAACTGTCACTTGCAAGCAGATCAAGCTCACTGAAAGATCAGGTGAACTGCTTTTCGGGCACAAAACAAATACGCCTTCACATTTGAACTTCGTGTAGATAAGCGACCGCTCTCCCGCGCTGTAGTGCATAGAGTCGCGCTGCAACCGGCTTGTAGGGGTGCAAGTGCTGGCTGCCCCGCGATGCTCTATAGTTTGGGAATGTAACTTTCCACCATCCAAATGAAAAGAAACACACTGCCGGAGTTTCCCGTAGCCTTCTGTAGTACTTTTCGGTTTATTTCGCGATTTCTCCTGTTCATTGCACGGTCTCAGTGCTACGGCGTTGCTTTTGTTTACACGCTTATGTTTACAACTCTATCATGCGGCCCACTAGAGGTTAAATTGGGAAGTAAGTGCAGTGCAAAACTAACTACGACGCTCTGAAGTTAACAATTTAAAGCAAGCATGCAATGTACAAACCTTGTGCTTAGTGAAATAATGTTTAGGTGTATGTATAACAGTGACCACGAAACGAACTATGGTGAGGGGCGTTCTATATGAGCGCAAGTATGCCAGTGGCGGGTATTCTTGGTTTTGATCAAGACGGAGAATATTGCGCGTTGTGCTGAATAACAGCCTCTTTTTATTGATACAGAGCTTTTCATTTCAGTCGTAGCTGTGTAAGCGAAGTCCCATTTACTATCTGGCTATATTTTCTGATCGTGGTTGGTGTTGTCATTTTTAATTCTGTACGTTCGGCCCCTCCATGACGTAGCAGTCACGCGGGGCGAATTTCGTCTGTCTGTAAATCATGAGCAGACCTCATTCCTTTCATGCCCGCCTTTACACCCTTGCCTTCCAGTGGTTTTAAAGAAGCGCACTCAAGTTTCTATTCAAACTCGTTAATTAGAAGCACCAGTTCTATGCCCGAATCACAAGACAGAAACAAGTGTCGGTTGTCACTGACGTGTTATTATAGCTGCATATATTACTACCATGTTATACCTTGTGCTAGAATGTTAGGATGATTTGTTAACAAATGCTTGTAAAAACAAATAGTCCAAAATGGCAGTCACTGAATTGGTAAAAAAAAATTGTTGCTGAGCCAGTTGGTTTATACTTTTAAAAAAGAAGCGTGCGGTGCTAAACAGACAAGGACGAAGGAAACAAGGAACGACACCGGGCGCCCGCAATTGTCGTGTCTTGTTTCCTTCGGCCTCTTCTGTTTAGGGCTGCATGTTTTTCTAGAAGTTAACCCATTTTGGACATCCACATGGTATTCCTTGCTTTTAGGTGGACAGGCAAGAGCCATAAATTAACAAGATAACTGCAACATAGCGAGTGTTTGTAGTATAGGTGTATGTTTTTATTCTTCAGGGCATTGGAAGTTGTGTGAATAAGTAATCGTGAAGGGACTAGTTTTAAATCATTGTCTTTGGCTAGGGTATCTGCATTGCTCTAGCTGATCAATTTACTGATTGCACGTGTATCCGGCAACCATGTTCGCTTTTTGCTTAACATTGATTTATTTTCCAATTGTTTTGGTGTTGGAAATTGCCTATGTGCCACTAAACAAGCTGGTACCGACAGGAAAGCGTGCCAGGAAATCATAGCATAACATAATGTACCAGCAAACGTGCTTTCTGAACACTGGCATAGTTGCACATCGACTCTGAAGTTATGCAGCTGCGTCACCAGCATGAAAGACTCACTGCTAGGCCACGCCTGGCATCTTGTGTATAATTGATGGGAACATTACCCCCAGCAGCAGTTTTCTAAACGTTTGAACACTTTGAACTCGGCCAGTAACTGCCAACTTCATCTTTGGCGAAAATCGTTGTGTCTGTTTCAAAAAAATCCATTTGAAAATGTGATGTGTAGGTCAGGTTGCCGGGCCTCTGACGTGCACAGAAACCAACCTGCTTGTTTTGTGCCGCATTCATGCCGTGTGCCTTCAGACAATTCGGGTTGAGCCAAACTGACCTTCTTGGAACAGCCCAAACTTCACTTGCTCTGTTACTGTCTGGTCAAAGTAGGCTTCTGTCTAATCCTCGACTATGACTTCCCACTGCTGACAGTTTTTTTTAATTTTAGGATTGTGCAACAAAAAATGTGCAGAATGATCCGGCAATGATTTATGTTGGATATTGTTCAACGTCCGAGATTGTTACTTTTAGCGTACTTTCTGAGAGTTGAATTAGTACCCTTCATTGAGGATTGAAGTCGTTTGCTGGTCACTGACCAAAGTCAAAATATACAAATGACGTGTGAGGGGCATGATGGCTCCCTTGTTCACACTGAGGCAACCGACTGCTGTAGTCTAATTGTGTAAACGTACGCAAGTTTGCAATGAATACAATGTCCCCGGATTATGTTGAAATCTCTTGAACGAATCCTTAGCAAGAATTTTTTACTGGTCTGAAGGGGACACAATGCAAAAGGGATGAATTTAGCATGAACTTCGTATGTGCTCAGCGTATATTTTTTTGCCTTAAGTTGTCTGTGGCCTAAGGAACAATATAAAAGTGGTATACACTTTCCCTGACAGTTTTACGCACGTTTCGTTATTGGACGTGAAGTTTTCAGTGATGTGTTTCCTTCTGTTTCTTTCCTGCTGTCCACAATTATGATTGGCTGGCTGACTGGGCTACCCTGTTCAGGAATTTCACCTCAGACGGGGTTTTCAGGCCACAGCTTGACTTGTGCTCCTCTTTCTGTGCACCGCAGAGGCCGAAAGGGCCATTCTAAGCGGCACGCAGAATCCTGCTGACCTTTTGCGGCGCAAGAAGATCCTACGTGAACTCCTCTTCCGCTATTTATGGAGTGAAAGTGTCTTCGTGGCGCCTGCATTGGCAAAGTCGGACCTCATCAGTGCGTGCCTGCAGCATTGGCAGGAAGATGCTGTAAGTGGACTCTGCATACTTCCCTCTAGTAATTGTTGTTATGCGCAAGGTTTTGAGACAGCTGCGTATGCATCGTACTGCTGCAGTGATCACAAGAACAGTAACTTGCAGGAGCAGAAAAGTTGCATTACGTTGTTTCTCTGGAAAATACGTTCCCACCTGTGATCACCATATTCTTTGAGACGTTACACTTAATTAAGCTTGAGAACCTCAGTTTCCTTTTTGGCCATCCTCAGCAGTGCACCACACTCAAGGGCAGGCAAAGGAAAGTACTCGATGCAGGCACTGCTTCAAGGGCTTTCCTTTGCCTGCCCTTGAGTGTGGTGCCTGGAAAGTTGTCCCTTATTTGTTTATGAACGTGCTCTTTTCTTACAAAACAAAAATTAGTGTGGAAAATGTCATCTTTGCTTCTGGCTTGTTGGTAGACGTTGCAATGAAGGGGCGGTGAGGATGCCTGACACAGTCACATTATCTCTTTACTTCAGTGACAAAGGATATCACTTTCTGGACTTGAGCAAGTCTGGTTTCCTGGCAGTTGCAAGAACACTGCAACCGAAAGTGCAGCAGGGATGGCACACAACAACCACACTCACCCATATTAATAGTCACCATGCCGAGGTCAATATTGTTTCCAGATGCTGCACACTGCAATCACGCTACTTGTAGTGCAGCCTGACACATTGGCAGGTAGCTCTCCTTGTGAGGCAAACACAGAGTTGACTCACTGACTCTGTGGCTGATAGCTGCAGTGGCAGTGGGCGCGGTAAGTGGCAGTGGCGTAAGCTTACGGGCTCCCCTTGAAAGACAGCTTTGGTCATGAGTTTCTCTGTTCACAAATAGGAGAGCATCTATCTTCGCATCTCTCTCTCTCTCTCTTTCCTTTTATGTTTTATTTTCTTGTGCTTTGCTGAGGGCTCTGCGGGTTGAGGATTGTATCTTTATCAGCAAGTCTTTCTTTTTTGCTTCTCTCGCTCTCTCGTTCCATGGCGCGAAGGGTGCCGATTCGCTTTGTACCGTTGCCACATTTTTTTTTCTCTTTTCTTTTTTCTTCGTTTTTTGCTTTCCCTTCGGTAGTGTGCATGACCTGCCAAGCATCAATGGCAGTGGTCACTTGCGAAAGCTCGCCTTAACAGAAGAGTACGTGTGAAGCGGTTCGTCTTAAGGGGATTTTTGCTTGCATTGACATCTGCGGGAAAACCAAACAAACGTACCCATGTTGTTCGGCATATCCGGGAATTCGGCTTAACCGAGTTCATCTCAACAAAAGTCTGCTGTATACACTGAACTCCCGTTAAGGCAACGCCGCCAGTTATAACATGCCTAACGTGTGAGCGAAAAATTGCCAAACAGCCACTCTCCTGCTGCTCTCTCCTACCCTTTCCCGCTCTGTAGCCTTCCTGCGTGCTTTTATGTCCACCAGCCAGCGCCGCTTCTCGGAAACTATACAAAAAAAAGTTGACAGTTTGGCTAGTGTTACCCAGAAGGCGCTCCTAACGCCTTCTTGTTTTTTTTACCATGCCTGTTTATCTTGGTCTGGTCGATGATAAAAACCGCCTTTGTCACGGCGGACCCAAACCATTTGTGCTGCCGCAGGCTGATGCCAGCTTTGCGCACTTACCTACTTGGATCACGGACCCGAAAATAGTGTGAGTGGGGCATCCCCCCCCTGTCCCCTTTGTATTTCGGTCTTGTTTTATTTCCGCTTGTTCGCACTCCGCATCGGCACGCACTTTTAAAATTGAGGACTGTACTGTAGAAGCGTCCGGACAGCGTGGTGGGACCCTCAGCTGCTTATCCTTTTGTTTTCTATAATCTTCTGAAATTTACGAGCACGCGATATTTTCTGGAAAGTAATGGTAGAAGTGAGCGCTTGAACAAAAAATGTGCACACATTTCTTCACTAAATGCTCCAGAGAGAAAAATATCAGAAAAATAATGGCTGTACCATCCGAAAATATCATTTTCTGTTTGCTAGTCGCCTACCCGACAATTAATATGTTCTTACACTATTTCAGTTCCTCCTCCGTCAGTCATCTTTCGAAAAATGCAAAAGGTATCATGCGAGTGACACATTGAACAAGATCCGCAGTGTGCCCCAGAAACTAGCGCTCCGTCACGGCTAAGATGTGAGTGAAACGGCTCTTGAAAGCCAACAGGCAAGCTGGCAGACACACATCGTAGAAGTGGGGTGCAGCGGTCGCGACTCGCGAGCAGTGATGTAGAGCGGGGTCCGCCGGCGCGCGCCGCATAGCGGAAAAGTGCCTGAACTAAGCGTCCCTACCATTCACCAATGGAAAGCGGCCACACGTTAGGCAATGTTTATACAGGCGGCGTTGGTTAAGACGAATGAAGAACAACGTGGGAACAATTTCTTTGGTTTTCCATAGACCCAATGTAGAGAAAATACGCTTAAGACAACAGCCTTGCACGTACTCTTCGATTAAGAACAACATCTTTCGGGGTGACCACCACTGCTAGTGATTCTGGTTAGGGAATATGGCAGTCTTGGCGGGGTGTGGCGGGGCATTCATGTGACCACAGGGTAAAAGGAAAGTAAAAGGAATCACAGCGCAAAGTGAATTC
Organism: Haemaphysalis longicornis; assembly: GCA_013339765.2. Taxonomy (NCBI): domain Eukaryota; kingdom Metazoa; phylum Arthropoda; class Arachnida; order Ixodida; family Ixodidae; genus Haemaphysalis; species Haemaphysalis longicornis. Next base: position 80,690,107 of record CM023450.1, read on the forward strand.
ACGCCACTGGGAGGAAGGGGAGAGCTGAGAAAAAAAGGACGCGCGGATAAAGCTACCACTCATCACCCTTCGACCCGCGGAGCCAGCAGCGAAGCAAAGAAGGAAAAAAGAGCGAGGACAAGTTTTGTGGCCGCTCTGCTCTGTAAGAGAGAGGGCACAACTCAGGAGGGATAAAAAAAGTAACAAAAAAAGCGACAACGGAGGCTTCTTCTTCGTGAATGTAGCAGCTTTCCTGGACCAGTGCAGTTTCCTAGCGGGGGTATGTGAGTTCACGTCGGTTCGCGAGTCCCACCGATGTCACCAGCCGAGAAAGTGAGGAGTTCCCTCTCTGTCTCTGCTGCAGTTGTCACTTGAGGTAGCGGGTGCATGCTCTCCGTCGCCGCTTGGAATAGGTAAAACCAGGCAAGAACACTTAAAGGCAGTCTTCTATCAAGTTGCACACTGATATTTTTTTTGTCTTTTTCCTCCATTGTAACTCTGCTTCATTCACCGTCTTGAAGCAAGATATTTGCGTGCACCTGGGTGTGTTGCCGATTCTTTTTTTTTTTGGGGGGGGAGGGTTTCTGATTAGATGAACTTCTGATGAGACGAACAAATTGCTCGTGGTCCCTTCGAGTTTGTCCCAATAAGTGCTGATACTCTTCTAATATTGTGTCCCGCTTGCTCATGTACTTATATCTTGCCTCAAATATGCCTGAGGTTTCCTTTGCCCCTGAATAATGTTGACATGCACGTATGAGCAATGACAGCAGTTTAGTAGGTTGGAATGGTCTTACCTCTACTGTTCAAGCATTCTTTCACTTTGACGGGGCATCTAAATCGAGTGACAGACAGACAGACACCAAAATTTTCACATTTAGGTAGCCTAAGAAAGGCTGTCGGCTTTAAAATTTGGTGCCACCTCTGCAACTTACTCAGCCGGGCCACCCAGTGCAAGCCCAGGAGCCAGGTGTGACTGCAGTGCCAGTTGTGGCTGGGGCGGTGGCATCATGAAACACCTTCCACTTTGACAACTGACCTTGGTTCTATCATTGTTACTGCAAGTGACCATCTTTGGAAGGTGGTACACTTTTGCAAGGAAACCATCCTGTACCATGCAGGCGCAAAACTTTCTAAAGGCAGTTCATTCACACAGGGAACCCATCCTGCTTCATGTGGGCACAAAGCCTCCTAAGGGCTGTTGAAAGGTGCAGTTCCATAGCTTCTCTTCATGTGAACTTCAAACGCCTGATGACAATCGAAATAGAGGATTCTTAGCGAGTGATGTTCCGTACTGGGGAAAAAAATTCCCAATTTTAGGTTCAGAAATTCCCTATCTTTAGCATTTTTCTTCAAAGGTTTTTGAGAATTCCCTGAAAATTTCCCTGCATTCTCTTTTTGCAACTGGTACATCTTTACGTGGATTTCTGTTCGATTTTGGGCATTAGCTGGCGCCACCTATGTCTACCGTAGTATTCGGGGCGCAGACGCCGTTCAGAGAACGAGTTTCAGCCTGAACTAAATTCCACTACATCTGCTGCTCAGCCTAATTTGACTATGCATTTCACGTTTTGTACGAAGCAGCATGCTTACTTTGCATGTTGAAGCTCGTGAGAAAAGGAACAAGACATTGTTGGGTAATTGAAGTAATTCTGGCTCCGCACCGGCACTGCTGGTGCCATCTCTTGTTGACAGCTCATGGACCAAGTTGTACCCAAAATACTTTTTTGTATGTTGCACAGGAATATATGCTAACAAGCTTCAGCCCTTCAGCTGCCGCCGCTTCATATAATACCAGCTCTTTCTCACAAACTATTTTTTCCTCTATGCTGCCTCCTGTTTCGTGAACTGGATTGGAAGCGGTCTTGGGTGCTTGTGGCTCTGTGGGAACACGATGCGGATATTTGAAAGTATATCCGACGAAGTGTTTAGGGAACCTTTTAAAAAAAAACAAAGTAATAAATGACGCGAGGTCGGGTTTACTGGTATTTTTTCCTCTTTACTCCACAGCTCCTGAAATTCCCAGCTTTATTAAAGATTCCGTTCTTCCTTTTCGGCCAGAATTACAGTAGAAAATTCCCGAAAACGGGAAAATTCCCTGCATGGAACATCATTGTTCTATCTGAGTCTAGGGCCAGCACATGTGTCGCCACTCACAGGTGCTCTGACTCGGAAGTGTCGCCGTCGTGTCAGCACGGTAATAAAGTTCATCTTACTCCTAAAAACTGCGTCACAGCCATAAGCTGTTTTGACTCGAACACTATGCTTACTTTGCATGCTCGCAACTGAAAATGCTGCATCCATTTCAGTTCTTTTTGCTCTATGATAAAAGATGTGTACCCTGTGTTAAGTGGTATTTTTTTGCATTTTTTGTGACCAAAGCCGAACCTCAGCTACAGCACTCGCCGCACTGCTGGTGCATTGGGATCTCTTGTTGATGTTCTACTCATGTTCATTCACCAGGGAACCCATCCTGCTTCATGTGGGCACAAAGCCTCCTAAGGGCTGTTAAGGTGCAGTTCCATAGCTTCTTGCATGTGAATACTTCACACGCATGCTGATGAATAACAATCGCTTCATAGAGGATTCTTAGCGAGTGCTTGTTCCTATACTGGGGACCAAAAAATTCTCTCATTTTAGGTTCAGAAAGTCCCTCTATAGCTGCCTTTTTCTTCAAAGATTTTGAGAATTGACCTTGAAATTCCCTGGTTCTCTTTTTGCAACTGGTACATCTTTACGTGATGTTCTGCTTGATTTTGGGCATTAGCTGGCGCCACCTGAAATGTACCGTCCTATCCGTACTGTGGCGTTTAGGACGACCGTCCCCTTCAGAGAACGAGTTTCACAAAGTATAACTGACGCGAGTCTCCACGGTTTACACATCTTATTGTCAGCCTAATTTGACAGATTCCATTTCAACGTCCCACGACTTCTAGCACCCTCCCGTACTGTGCATGCCGTAAGTCGTGAGAAAAGGAAAAAGACAGCGCCAGAAATTGAATAGTAATTCTGGCTCACAGCACTTCCCAATGAAAACGGTGGAGACTGTCCCTGCGACAGCTCATGCCCCCTGAAATACATTTGTGTGAAGGCACAGGTTCTTATATATCTAAAAAGCTGTAGCCCTTCAGCTGGCCGCCATAGCAATACCAGCTCTTGTCACAAACATATTTTTTCTCTATGTGCCGCATCGTCACAAGGATTGGAGCGCGTCTGTGCTTGTGGCTTGTGGGAACACGATGCGGATATTTGAAAGTAAATCCGCGAAGTGTTTAGGGAACCTTGTAAAAAACAAAGCATTTAAATGGTAAGGTCCGGTTTAAAGTATTTTTCCTCTTTACTCCACAGCTATTCCCAGCTTTTAATAAAGATTGTTCTTCCTTTTCGGCCAGAATTACAGTAGAAAATTTGAAAACGGGAAAATTCCCTGTTTTGGAACATCACTGTTCTTAGCCGGAGTGTTAGGGCCAGCAATGTGTCGCCATCGGCGTCGCATCACAAGGTGTCTGCGGAAGTGGGAAGTGTCGAAAATGTACTAAAGCACGGTAATAAAGTAAAAAAAGATAAATATGGACGAACACGACATTGTTAAGCGTGCTGCAGGTGGTCAGATTAAGTTACTTGACAACACTTTAAGGTATTTCACGCATTAAATGGCTGTGGCAGTAAACATCAGTGGACTGTATGCAATACGAGAAGGGGAGGGGGGGAAGGGGGGGGGGTGTTAAAACAGCACACTGGCAAGGAAGGTAAGGGGAAAAAACACGCAGACCTTACAACCAGGGATTCGAATTTTTTGGCATGTATTTTCTGAAAATTTGACATTTATTGGCACCTGTTGCTTGAAGGCAGCTGCATTTTTAATATTTTTTGCTTTTTAACATATTTTAGGCCTATTTTTTACTCGAAAAATTTTCCGCACTCATTCACATTGGGCTGAACCAGGACGTAGTATACCATCGAACCTTGGAACGTGATGTCAAAATTTCCTCAAAGAAGCTTGTTTAACTACATGCACACATGTGCACAGATGTTGCCAGGTTGTTTTGTATGTCATTAACATCTGAGGGAGGCTGCACTCAACATTGTTACTGGGCATCTGAAGCAAGAACAGCTTTGTACAGTGTTCGAGGGACATGGTCGTTTACATACGGCCTGCTTGCCAAAAAGAAAGCAATTTGGCACATTTGGTGCAATGTCGAGCATGTATCCAGCAGATTAATTTTTATTTTCCTATGTTGTGCCCTTCATCGGTACGGAAAATAGAAGGCAGTATATGAGTGTCACTAGACATCTTTGTCAGGAAGTTAAAATTTGAGTTCTGATGCACTGTGATTGAGAAGGTGATGCACGTGGTTAATTTTGATGGAAGCACATTGGTGCTGCGAAGCTTGCGCTTACGGCCAATGTGCTGACTTGCCTGCTGCCACTGTGACCGGAAAACCAATTCCTGAATTCGCCATTGATAACTAAATACTAAAAATTCAGTCCTTACTTACAACCTTAACTACCGCTGATCTTGGAACGAGTCCTGTCAAGACATGGGAAATAAGAAAAAAAGTAGTATAGTGGCAATGTGCGACTCCACCCATGAGTTTGAAGGTACAAGTTCTTGGTCTGTACTGCTTCAGTAGTACGTTAAATACAGCAGTAAAGTTATTAAAGCCATCAGATAGCACTAACAGTACCATTAAAAGCCACTGTGCTGAAATGACCTACTTATTCTTGAATGCACTTCAACAGTTGCACATTCAGGGTATAATTACACTAGCCATGTATGTTTAATTTTTGTAAAAAAAAAAGGTCTTTTATGCAAAACCTCTAGTTAGCTATGATAGTAAAAAATCTGGTGTCCATTGCACACAAAATTTGGCATACGGTGGCACACAAAATGGTTGAAGCATGGCACCCAAAATATGCCCGACAGCTCAAAGGATAAAAAATGGGTGGTCAGTAAATGCTCGGAACTATGCCGTGTTTCTCAGGGAAGCTCCTACACTTGACACCCGTTAATACAAAGTCCACAGGGGTTGCAAAATGCCTTCAATTAACTGAACTTTCGATTAAACAAAAAGAACAAGAACGGCATTGTTATAAGTCCGCAACTTTATTTATTTTTTATATTCTTTATTCTTCCTTCTTAGAGGGTTTTGTTAGCCTTAAAAGAATGCTTTGGTGGCCCTTTGAGTTGGAGCAAAGGGCAAACATTGCTACTCTCAAGTGGCCCATGTGGCGCCTGTAAGGTCACGGCAGCATTGCTCGAGTAGCCCTTGTGCCATTAAACCGCACTATCATCATCACGGCAGCATCTGCAGGTGTCAGTCGTGCTTATAGGAGAACACTGTGCGATCTAATATACTTCAAAATCGTGGCTACTTTCTGTAGCCAGTACCATGTTCAGTTGCCAAACTAGCATGTACTGATAAAAAAAGGCTACTGGTTACGAGTGCCTTGCAGTCGAGAAACCGAACGTGCGAAAGGGTGTGGGTCATAGTGTAATTCAGCCCTGTTGAGTTTCATTTGGGCCCCAAGCAGTGCTCACACGATCTTGTCTACGGGCTGCGGCAAACCAGAAATGTTATGAGAGAGGGAGAACGATGATGGGACGCTGGCAATTTCAGTCACTCAAGTCTGGCCAGTTTCCAGCACACGGCGGTGAGAAGGACGGCAAGGTGACGGAGGCCAGCTTCCAGGAGAAACTCGGCTCGGAGTTCACCAACTGGTTCTTCGCGCAGCTCAACGCGGAAGGGGAGAAGCTGGGCCACCAGCACTTCTTCGCGAATTGCCACCTCAGGGTGAGTGCTGCTGCTTTGGAGTGCGCTTTGGGTATCGATACCTCGCTCTGTGGTACAGTGCCAGCCTGTCCGGCTGCTGCGTCTCTCAATGCCTGCTTCGTTTAATTTTCTGCTGCCAAAAAATCAAACACGATTCATGTGTCATGTAACAACAGCAACACCAACAGCCGCAGGGGCACGTCATGGCAGCCACTCACTACAACAGTGAACTGGCCTTTACGGTGGTGGCCGCTATAATTGAACAGGCTGGTTTTTGCAGTGCAGACAATGCAGGATTATTTTAGGAATGTGAGTGAAAGCAAGGGTGCTAAACAAAGCAAGGCCATACACGTTACTGGGATTGGGAGGTGTGCTGAAACATATTGTAGAGCTGTGCACCCACGAAACAAATGGCAGGTGGAAGCCGCAAGCCGTTACAATTCAGGTGTGCAGCCATTTTCTTTTACTGGTAGCAACTACGTGCTCGTAAACTATTGCAGGTTTGTATCGTTATGAATGCAAGCAGCCTGTCCGAAAATTTTTTTAACGGGACATTACGCAATTTTTGTTCAAAAAGTGAGCTTGAGAATTTCACTGAATGTGGTGCCTTGTAGAACAGATAGTTTTGTGCTTAGTTGTAGTCTAATTTTATCACGTATTCTGTTTAATGGACTGCACATTAACGACCCTTGTTGATATGAAGGAAATGCAGGTCTGATTGAGCACTGATCAGACCCCCCTTTCGTCTTTCGTCATTGGCAGCAGATTTGTTTCGTCATTGGTTTGTTTGTCTGGGCACAGCCTGCTGGCATTATCACCGAAGTCAACAGGCAGTTCCCATCTAATGAATTTGGTGGCTTGAGGCAAGGGCAGGAAACATAGATTGATAAAAAAAAATGCCTCCAGGTCAAGGCTAGCAGCTCGTACAGCACTAAAAAAGAGTGAGGTTAAAAGCCTGCCATTGTCATAGCTGCCAGGTTTCCTGAATTTTCCGGGAGACTCCCGAATTTTCATGGTTTTGTACGATTGTACGACCGAAACAAAAATCTCCCGAAAACGCACCCGTCTTTGGCCAATTCTTTTTCCCAGTCTGGCCACACTGCGCTGGAAATATATCTGACAATCCAACCCGGCACCAATTGGCATCGTTATCAGTGAAGTGCTTAAAAAGCGTAGTCGGCCATGCACAGACGGTGAACCTGTTCATCCCATTGTTAGTTTACTGTTAGAAACGCAGCGCCGCCGCCGCTTTCATTTATGCACGAGCACGGCCGTTCTGAAGATTTAGCAAGTCTCCGGTGGTGTAGCTTGTTGTTAGTTTAGACGAAAAAACAAAACAGTTCAGTTCCTGCTGTTTTGTATTGCGCTTGCAGTACTATTTCCAGGACTTTCTGAAAAGGGCGGCGTCAGCCACGTGGAACATTTAAGTGGTGTAACTTGTTGGTAGTTCGAACTAGAGCAGTGCACGGGCCGCAATTTCTAGGCCCGGCCCGACCCGGCCCAATAGAGACATGGCCCAGGCCCGGCCCAGGCCCGGCCCGGGCCTGAGAAATTTATAAAAATTGAACCCGAGCCCGACGAATTTTTAAAATCTGAGCCCGAGCCTGGCCCGAGCCCGACAAACTTCTAAAATATGAGCCGGCCTGGCCGAGCCCGCCAGTGTTGTTAAATATCATCCCTAGTCCGACAGAATATTAACATGAACATGAAGAAGTTTGCTGTTCACCTAAAAAGCGTAAGCACAAAGCGAATACGACTACCTTAGATTTAAATTTCCTTTAAACTTGGACCGAACTTTGTACAACTTATCCTCACTTAGAAGCTGTAGTCGTGTAACTTCATTTGCCACTTCATTTGCCAGTCTTCGAAATGGATTCCGAGTTAGTGGATTTTTTTTGGTATTGCAATTCTTCAACAGATATTGCACCTTTCGTTTTTCCATTCCTTGCTGAAATTTTATCAGACGATGCGTCCGGTTTCACCATTTGATTTTTCTCTTTCCCTCTAGTTATGTTGGCAGCATGATTTTATCTGCGCTTCTGTTCTTTCTTGCCTTTAGTCATGGCTCTAAAAAAATTATTGCGCGAAAAAATCATGGGCTCTGCTTAGAAAATTGGTTCTTCAAACTCTGCACACACTGCGAAATCCAGGTCATGTTTGTTCTGTTTGTTTTAGTTTGAAAAGAAGAGAGAAAATACAGTCATGTAGTCTGTGGCTGGAGTGCCCTCGTTTTCTGGCCCGCTCTCTCCCACTAAGCTGATGGGACCCAGACATTTCTTTTATTGATGTGAAGGCTTTCTAAGTGCGATCGTCTTTTTATCATATCTTTTAATAGCACGGTAGTGAATTAGCACTTCCTTTTTTTGTTTTCACTTTACCTGAAATATCAACAAGAAAACTTTCTCATGTCAACAATTTAGAATTTGCGGCGCAGGATAGTCGGGCCTCAGGAACTGCCCGGGCCGGATCGGACCGGCATGGCCCGAGAAAATTTTGGTTCAAGCCCGAGCCCGGCCCGGGCCCAAGCAAATGCGTGCTACCCGGCCCGAGCCCGGCCTGGGCCCATGCACTGCACTAGTTTGAACGAAGAAACAGTTCACTTCCTGCTATGTTGTAAGTAAATAAAAAAAAAAAATGTGTGTAAAGTTACCCATTCTGTTGTTGCTACTACTCCCCCCCCCCTCCTTGTTAAGATCTCCCTAATGCCATCCCGGCAAACCTAGGCAGGTATGCATTGCCATCAAAATGTAGGACATTTCCTTCTGCCCAGAATGGTAAAAAATTGACAAACCTAGAAATAAGTAATGTAGTTACTCGGGAACATATCGAAAACTAGATGCTTGCATATGATGGTGTGAGGCCCTGTCATCCGCTGTCTTGTTATGATGGTGAGAAAATGGTTTATGCATGGGAGAGAAATGCAGGATACCTCATTCTTTGCCCCTGGCAAGGTGCGTACTGCAGGTCTTTGACCACTTTGGCAGCTGGCATTCAGTTTCTTTCACACTATTACCGTATTTACACGATTTTAGGTCGACCCCTTTTTTCAAGTTTGACAATCCAATGTTGGGGGGTCGACTTAGAATCGAAATCAAACTTTGTACCGCTTGTAACGGCAAGAGGAATAAGAAATCAGAGGTGCTACGAGCTGGGGAAAGCGAAACACCCTCGTTTCTATGGTTACCGGCATTGCATACATTCTGAGCTGATGCCGTATGTATTGCCATCAAAATGTAGGACATTTCCTTCTGGCCACAATGGTAAAAAATTTACAAATCTAGAAATAACTAATGTAGTTACTCGGGAGCTCGAAAACTAGATGCTCGCATATGATGGTGTGAGGCCCTGTCATCAGCTGTCTTGTTATGGTGGTGAGAAAATGGTTTATGCACTCAGCAGGGATCGCGAGCGGCGCTAGTGGCAGCTGCCATGTTGTTTGTTTTGATATCGCGCAGCAGTGCCGCTGCCGGTAGCTTCGATGGGTGTCATCTCGCAGCAAATGTGTTCTAACGATTTGGAATAAAGTTTCCTGCTCAACCCACAGCGCATGGTTATTCCGCGTGCTTATACAATACCTGTTCTTTTTTTAACATCTATTGCGCCCACCACGAGCGTACGGCTCTTGAGGGAGCATCGATCATTGATGGAAGAGCCGCCGTACGGGGGGTATTGGTAGTTTACGGAAGAGCTTCTCCTTGTGATACGATTTTTTAGGTGGCTGCGTTGCTGCGTGTTCTTGTGTCACTTCTGTGTTGTGCTGGATCGTCCCGTCTGTCATGAGTGCCCTGGGCGGTCACCTCCGGAAAATATTTTGAAAAGATTTTCCGGTGGTGACGCCTGGGCCCGAAGAACTCTCTCGGCGCTCGTTCACAGCAGCATTCAAACGGGCTGCTTCCTGCGCTCGCATGTTTATTATATCTTTTTTTTTTTTTTTCGAGAGATGGAATTTTGGGGGGCGGGGGGTCGACCTACATTCGAATCGACTTAAATCATGTAAATACGGTATATTTTATACTTGTGTTATGCACAAATTGATGCGTGCTTGTGGCAGTAATGTGACCTAACCTTTACTTCATGCCAAGTTCGCACCAACGGCATGATTGCTGGTCTTAACCCTTTCACTGTCACTGACGTACTGGTATGTTTTCACATTTCCCCTCCGCGGTATCACTGACGTACCGGTAAGTTCTCCATTGTGCCTCCTTTGGCTGTGGACGGGAGCGACGGTTCTTACGATTCCGATCCAAATACGAGCCGAGCTCAGATTCGCTTTCTGAGAGTTTCTCATCCAAGGAAGGGGTGTGAGCTCCACAGCGTCAAATTCCAATATTGAAACGGTGGGGCCTTCGTCCCGAAAGCATGCACGGTAAACTGAGAATATCTGGAAGAAAGGCGATTTCTCACCCACGCTCTTTCCTTTTGACGCGTTACATTCCGGACGCTATCATAGTCATATAAATCACTATGCTCCTTCCCTAATATTCCGGAAACCAAGCCGACACTGGGGGTGCGTCACGACCAGAAACACCTGATAGTGAAAGGGTTAAAGGTGTGACCTCAAAGCAACTCTCTTCCATGGGCAAATTCATTTGGCGGTGTGACGGGGGGTTTGCGACACATAGAAAGGTGTCCCATTCACTGGCACCTCTCCCCCCTCTGGCTGCCTTCACGACGGCTGGGTCTCCTGCTACGGGTATCCACATGACTGAGGCCCTTACAGTGCCTGTGTGGAGCCCATGTGGGCATTTGTGGTTCCTCTGCCCCTAAAGGGCGCTGAAGGCGAAAGATAGGGCTACCCAAGGTGCATACAACAGCAGGCGCAATGCTGTTCAGTGTCTGTGGTGCTGATGCACGAGTGAGGACATCAAACACACCTGATCTAGACGATTAAAGGAGAAGTTCTCGTAGTGGGAGGGTAGAATGAGGACAAGTGATGTGTGCGTGTGCCACGTGCATGTAAAAAGCGCTTCCTAAATCCTCTGCCCTCTAGTGGGCCAATATCACGATACCAATTCTTCAGAGGAACAAGGGCATGCCGATTACTGTGTGGTCTGCTTGTTTACCAGTGTCTGTGACAAACATTATCCCAGTCCCACTTGTCGTTCCACTGGCCGTGAACAAAAGCAAGTGGATGACCTGCTGCTGTCTTCCATGGGGAATGGGATTGTGATCCCTCTAATGCTGTATTGGCTCGAATCGACCCCTAAGTCGACCCCTGAAATTGAGAAGGCAGGAAAATAAAAAAATTCTCAAATGTAAGCCAGTCAGAATAGGTGAGGACAACCACAGACACAAAACTTAAGATGGCAATTATTTAATAGCCACAAATATTCGTTGTCATCGTTATCGTTGTCATCGTTGTCATCGCCTACTTAGTTGTTGCCGCCCTCCTTATGGCTGTCACTCTCATTGAGTGTGCACGCACAATATTCGGTGCGTCAAGTGCAATTGCAATGCTGCAATTTTTTAACGAGCATGCTTTCCTGGTTGTCATTCTAGGCTTGTTTTGAGACCCCCCTCTCCCCCTAAGGTGACATTTCTTTTATCAAGGCTGAGTTGCTGCATTGCGTAGAGGTTTGGTGAGTTCTTGCTGCCAGCACAAATTTTTGCTTTAAGGCTAAATTGGCTACATACTTCCTTTTTAGCAGAGCATCTAGGGGGCACCAAATGCTTGCCACTTTTCTAGTTTGGATGAGTACTTGACACTTCTAAATATAAATCCTCAAATATAAGCTGACCCATAATTTTGGGTTTTTGCTTTTTCTAAAAGGAAAGTACCAACTCATAATTAAGTAAATACGTTAATTCCGCCCTTCATGGGAGCGAGGAGTGAGTCATGATTACAATAGAAATGATGATCGAGGAGGCTATGAGGTATGGACAGAGATTTGCTTGGAACGAGGCATATATTGTATTCTTTCATAGAAGAATATGATGCATGTAAGAGTAGTGAGAAAAAAAATATAACTGGACAGAACAATGCTGTTTAATGTATCAACAGATGTCGGTCTCATTATCCAAGAAGATGGCTTACAAGTGAAGTTGTACCGAACCATGGCCTAGTTGGCTGATGGAGTGGTGCCTTAGCAGCTAACAGAAGCCACAGGAGCAAGCTGGTAACCGCACATGATCGCTTCTGACGAACTCGCACAAATTGCGGGCACAAGGATGGGCTGGGGCGGCTGTTGTAAAAATCGGTCAGAACCCAGTGTTTAGTTACCGTACTGTGCAGGGCAATGAATTCAGGCCCTTAAACACTGTGACAATTCATCGTGCTCTGAAACTCAACATCAGCTTGCGGGGCCTTAATTCAGCCATTCAGAAAGAAAGGCATGCTGCAGTGTCTGCACCCTTCTGCCTTGTCAAAAATGGGCATTTGAAGCAAGCTAAAGAAACAACACAAAGCATTACTACATTCACGTTTGATTTTCTGTTTGTTATTTTATGTTCTCTTTATTTAACCCTTTGAGGGTTTTTGCCGTATATGTACGGCAGCGGTTTTCCGTCCAGCAAAGTCTTTGCCGTACGGGTACGGTTTTGACCCTCCTTTGAAATTTCGCGCCATAATGATGATGCATGCTCACTGGGAGGTGCTGCCACCTCCTAGGACTTACAAAAAGTATTGGAAATTTGATTGTGCTACCTTCTTGCGGAGAAAACAGAACTCTCTAGCTTCAGAGCGTCACGAGGTGTGTGTCAGCGCCTTTTTGTGGTTTCAGTTTTGCCTCCTGATCGCAACGCAGGCATACAATGGTTTCAGTTTCACTGCGTGATTGCAATGGTGGCATGCGAAACTTGATTTTTATCTTTATTGGCATTCCCTTGCAGGGTTGGCAAAAGTTGATTTGTATCTATATTGGCGCTGCTCTTAGCTTGTTTATTACCGACGCTCACGAGGTATTCTCGCTCTCCTTGTTTAGTGTTCCTGATTTTTTTTTTTTTTTGCAATTTATTCCCAACTTTACACGTTTTGTACATTCAATATCCGCAATCAAGTAATTTTGACCATCTGGGAAAGTTTTTTTAAAAAAAATTCGACCCTCAAAGGGTTAATATCCCCACCTTGTGGCAGTGGCGGAAATACACGATGTGGCATACATAAGCACTGGTGTCTCCCACAGTTGCAGTTGAGTAAGATGCCTTCCAAGATTCTGGGCTTAGAGTAGTTCTGCAGTCAAAGGCCTCGCTACAGTGGCCTAGTGGCTGAGGCGTTGCAGTCTGAGCACGAGGTCACGGGTTTGATTTTTGGCCACCCTGGGTGTTCTCCTGAGGGAGACGAATAAAAAAAACTGTCGGTGTGTATGAGATTGCGGCGTACGTGGGGTGTCCCCAGGTGGTCTAGGTTTATCTTACCTACTTGAGGGGGAGACGCCAAAGAATAGACTTGATCAGCGCCGGACAGCTACATATGGAGGTCAGTGGGAGAGGCGATCATCCTGCAGTGGACCTAAATAGTCTGTTGATGATGATGATGATTTTTGCAACTGGATCAAGTGAGCAGAAGGCTGAAAGGTCTGCCCATTTAACTTGAAAGTATGTGTCAAAGTTGGTCAAAGTATATCTTTCAACCCAAGCTGGCAAATTACACAGTTTCCTTTGGTTAACCATTGCTTGGCCCACCGTGTGCTTATTTTGCGCCAATGTTTTAACTTGTGGTCGATCCTCATTTTGCCTTTGATTATCTGCCTCGAAAAAATTACGACTTCATAGCACAATTGGTGCAACCAACTACTGAAAAGGGCTGTTTGCTTTTGTGGTGTGTTGTATACGGTTGAGTCTAGTTACCATGTTTGAAGAGGAGAAAGCAGTGACTACCTCTGTTCACATTTCCATTGCTCATTTGAAGTATTGAAGGGAAACTGGTGGCATTGCATACCTAGCAGTTGCAATAAAACCAGTCTGCACCTTCGACATACCGAAACCAAATGTGAAACATTGGTGGCTGTTGTGATAGACCCTCGATGTACCTCCTGAAGGCCCAGGGTGAAGTCAGGGAAGTGCATTTGGGAAAATAAACGTTGCGTTGTTATTAACGAAAAGGATTTCGCAATCCACACAGAGGCCCGATTTATTCCCTGATTTCAGCAGAGCAGTCCCTATTCTTCTGCAGAACTGCCTGAACTGTACATATGTGTGAGGTGAGGCGCTCGTTTCCGTGACGACGACAATGGGGCGGAAACATGCCAACGGAGTGCGTGTGGCGCAAATGCGGACTCCGGGGGATTGCCCTAATTGTGGTTGCTCCAAGAAGGAAAAAGCAGCAAGCCACATCAGCAGCTTCCGTAACCAGTTGTCTGCTCAATGACTGCTTGGCCGGTTCCGCCGGCCAGTGGAGCAGACGATAATTTGAAGAAAGCCATGCGAAAGCCTTTGCGCTCGCCCCAGTGTTTCAGCAATCACAAGAAGGCATAAAACCTTAACCGAAGGGAATGTGTGCCACGATATGCCGTTGAGCTCTAACACAAGTGAGATTTCATGCTTGTGCAACGAAAAAAATTGGGTGCAGAGGCCTTATTGAGTACGTACTGCAACGGCTGGCAAGAAAACGTGACATTATTTAACGTTCCCTGCTATCCTATATGAATGAATGCGTGCTCTGCAGCCATCCCCGTCGGAAAATGATGCTTCTTGCAGTCAGCATATCTCTGAGAGTTCGGTTGCGCGAAAGGACACTTTTCGGGGCTTGGAGGAGAAGTACTACTGAATGTCGAAGAGGTGTGCGCTCGCAAACGATGCAGTGTCGTCGATTTTACCGTTGACTACAGCCCCTCAGCTACTCCATACAAGCAGTGGCAAAAAGAAAGCGTCCACTGCCGGAACAACGCCCCCCATACAAGGAAAGTGATGCAGTTTCTGAAACGGATTAAACTAGCAGCAAGTACGCTGATGTTTTTTCGTCGCAAATGACGTTGCAAAACTCATGTAAGTTCACGCAGGAAGCAGTGGAGACTAAGTGATCTTGTCGAAGTTACTGCCAGTGTGCAATGTTCAGAGGAGCTGCGTGCGCATCTGACGCCCAAAATCTTGCAGCTGTTTAAACAATGCATTAAATTACGCGTTAAGATCGCGTTGTGTAAACAATGTTGTTTTACACGCATGCCGCTGGTGCCTGCAAACCACCTTCTTCGAACAGTCGTTGGTCAAGGTACTTGAAGCCTAGGATGCTACAAAGCTTATTTAGGAGTTCTGCCAGCAGATGTCCTTTCAATCAAAGGTCTGTGTGCGGCGCCACCAACTTTATTTGACAGATTTTTGGGCTGCTGTGTCCACACCTAAAAGTGTATCTTACACCATGCCCCACCTCGCATCTTCGCCTGAACCTATGACACCCTAGAAATTCTGCTGCATTGCGGTGAACGGTTGGTGGGAGCTTTTCTTTCTGTTTTCTTTAGAATTGCTTTTGCTTAGATTTATCCACATTTTCTTAATTGTGATTTTTCATTGGCTCCAGTTTGTAGTTCAGTTTATGGTCCTGAGTCTTTATTTGCATTGCTTGTAGGAGAATGTATGTTTTTACAGCCTTAGCAGGCGCCCTCATCTAATTAATGGCACTGTGGCAAGTCCCGGTCACCACTAAATCCTTCAAACAACCTGTGCTTCCCTGACAAATTGGCATCCCGGAAGGACAAGGGCGTTTGGGCATTTAAAAATTACAAAGGGATAGATCCCTTGCAGGAATGCACAATCACCGTGCAAGAGCTAACCGCCGCAGGAGAGTGTGTAGGGTGGCCCAGCGTTACGTGTGGGGGTAGACGATGCTGTCGCGAAAGTGCAAAGTTGCAGGGGGCGAGGTTACTCAGGTGTGACTTGAACAAGAAGAGAAAAATTTGCAGCTAAGACTAAGGTTGGCGGAAGTTGGGGAGAATAGAGACTCTGGGGCACTGGTGGAAAGCAGCGTTTTTATCGTCATCCGCATCATGAGTTCATTCCGGTCTTCAATGAAGCTCATGATGACATCGATGCCTACCTGAAGTGTTTCAAGCAAGTTGCAAATGGGCAGTGTTGGCCAAAGGAGAAGTGAGCGACTGCCCTCAGCTTGTGCCTAGCAGGGGAGTCCTTGAAGGTCTGTGGGCAACTGTCTCCGGGTAATTCTATCGACTACAATAGGACCAAACAGGCTCTGCTGCAACGCTTCCATTTTACACTTGAAAGATACCAGGAAAGGTTCTGGCAAAGTAAGCCGCGAGCTGGAGAGACGGCTACGCACTATGCTACGCGGCTGGAGAGTTTCTTCGACCGCTGGGGGGAAATGTCAGAAATGGGTAAAACCTATGATGGAGTATGGGACTTGATTGTCGCCGAACAGTTTCTGATCACCTGTAACAGCGCGTTAGCATTATTTCTTCGAGAAAGAGACTGCAAGAAACTCTTGAAGATGACGGAAGTGGCCGATCACTTCCTTGATGTTCTTGCTGTTCTGACCTTGATGTTAGCCTTGCTGACACTTCCTTGAGGCCCAGCATCAAGTCAGCATGCTGCGGCTTATAGAAGTGCTGGAAGCAGGGTCGTTGAAAGGCACGGGCGGAAGCTTGGAGACCTAGAACACTTCCTTGCTTTCTGTGTGACAAACCTGGCCACAAAGCTTCAGATTGCTCGAGGCCAAAGCAACCATACTGTTCTGTTTGCCGCGGGATGCGTCATAACGTCAAGGCCTGTCTTGAATGAACCAGCAGCAAGGAGACGACACCCTGTTGTGTATTGACTGAGCACACGGCGTCTTTTCAAAGGACATAATGGAGCACTCTTGAACCCTCTTGTATTCATTTCTGTTCCCAGGGGGAGCAAGGAGCAGCAGTTACGAGCAGGTTAGTACAGGAGGAATCCAAATTACAACGTCCCTTGCTGGAAGGGGAACTCTTTGGAAAAGAGTTTCTGTGTTGAGGGACACCAGAAGCAACATGCTGGGGGTCCGTATGTGTCTGGCAGTAAAGGGTACAAGAGCTGCGTTGTGTATAGCAAATGGGAATAGTGTCAAGGTCCAAGATGATATACTCGTAGAAATATCGTCGCCTTATTTCTTGGAAAGGCAATTGCAAGTGCATGGACACGCCCACCTGTGATGCCATCGTGGCAATATTCCAGGTATGCACGGTGCCTCAGATCCTGACCCTTTGAGGAAGGAAAACGACAAGTTACATCAGCCGACGCAGGTGATGGATAACTTGACTGCCATACCGTCAACACAATTAACGATGGGAACGAAAGGACCGACGACATGTGAAAAGAGTCCAACAATGCCCTTGAATGGTATCGTAGGAACTTTGCACTGAACAAGAGAAAGATCGAACCCTGCGGATGTGCTGGGCGACCGTTGGAAAAACTGTAGCCAGCGAGCGATTGGGTGCCAACACGTTCTTTGTAAAAAATGGACTTCTCTGGAGGTGGTACGAAATGCCGTGTATCAAGAGGTCGTAGTCCTGAAGAAGTTCCGATCCCTATTACTGAGCCATGCGCACAAGAGCCCAACGGGTGTACGCTTCGGTGTCAAGAAGACCGTATGTCGGGTGCTGGATGCTTTTTATTGGCCGGGAATACAGGCCCAGGTGCGTAGTTGGGTCCATTCCTGCCAAGCTTGCAAGATGACATTTCTAAAAGGAAGAGCAGCAAAGGAACAGCTTGGACGGGTGCTATGGACGGATGCACCCTGCGAACGAGCAGTGGTTAATGCCACTGGTCCCTTGTCACCAAGTTAGTGGAAGGGCTGCGGTAGACACCCTATGGAAGGACGAGGCTTGAGAGAACGCAGGCGCAGAAAACAAGCACCTTGTTGCTGCACTCATTCAGTCTTGAGCAGTTAGGGGCATTGCGTTGTAGTAACCTGCGGTACCATGTACATGTGCCAATCGATGTGCACTGTTGTGAACTCGCCAGGTGTTGGTGCACTCTCTTGGGTGTTAGTGCTTATACAATGACACCACGAATCACACAGTGCTATCTTTTGGGGGACGGGCAAAAGACTTCTGATGTGCAATTGTGTGTGATTGTGCTCCTCTGTGGGTGTGCGATCGTGTTCTCCGTGCAGGTGACTGTGGTACAAACTGAATCCACCCGTTCGATCACCAAGGAGTGTATTTTTTTACCTTCTCCTGCAGTTTCTCTGTTTTTTTTTTTAGAAAAAAACTTTTTTAAAGGGGGGCATACAATTTGTCAGGGAAGCCCAGGTTGTTTGAAGGATTCAGTGGCGACTAGGACTTGGCACAGTGTCATTTATTAGACGAGGGCGCCTGCTAAGGTTGTGAAAACATATATTCTCGAACAAACGACGCAAATATAATACCGAGACTCAGGACCACAAACTGAACTACAAACAGGAGCCAATGAAAAGTTACAATTAGGCCAAATATGGATAATTCTACAGAATAATACTTCTAAAGAAAACACAAAGAAAAGGTCCCACCAACTGTTCACCGCGATGCGGCGGAGTTTCTAGGGCGTCGTAGGTTTGGGCGAAGATGCGAGGTGGGGCGTGACGGGGCCACGGCGACGGCTTTGTGCGTGCAGGGACGTCGACGACGAAGGCCCACCGTTGTCCTCGCAGAAAATGGCCTGCTCTACACCCTTTCACGACCAGGTGCCAAGTTACACCAGGTAGCATGCAGCGGGCAGCAGGCAATCAGAAACTGCCACGAGTCGGGAGTCGCGCCTCGGCCACAGGATTCCAAGGCGGACCCCAAGGTGGACCCCTCTCGAGCTCGGTTCCTGAAAACCTGACGAGCTTCAGGTCTTCCACCTGGATGTTGCTCTCCTCGATCCTGCCTCGTCCTCTACTCCGGGTGTTCTTCCATTCCAGCTAGGCTCCCCCGCTCTTTCCTTGTGGTGGTCTCTCATAGGCCCACGTCATCCCCTCGTGTGGCTTGCTGGTTCGTCTCAGCAAAAGCACACTGAGGGCAATCCCCGCAGCCCGCATTTGCGCCTTCGCCGTCGCTGGCGTCGCCGTGGAAACGAGCGCCTCACCTCACATTGATCCCAGTCTTCATCGGGAAGTGCTGTAGGATGTTCGTATCTGCCACAACACCGACCGTTGCTAAACTTAGTGGTGTCGGTTCCGAGCCTCAGCACTTACACGGTTCCTTCTGATGTCCGGTGCCGTCTCGCACCCAGAGATTTGAGCAGGCGTTTTGCCGGTGTATCTCCCTGCAGGTGCAGTGCTTTGAGACGCACGCTGGGCGGGAAAATCCTCCGCGGGTCCTGTCGATCCGGGGCTCGGAGGCGGCCTCGCGCTTCATGTGGCAGCTGGCCGGCGGTGCACGCCGCATGTTCCACCCCAACGTGCGCTCGGTCAAGTGCCAGGTGGAAGAGCATGGACTGGCGCGCATCCACGTGAGTGGTGTGGTGCACGAGTACAACAGCTGCATGGGACTCTTCGAGTGCGGCTTCGGACTGGTGCGCGACCCCAACACCACCGCGGCCGAGAGCGACGTCTGGAAGCTGCAGTTCGTCGAGGTCATCCTCAAGGTGTCGCGCATCGGATTCGTCACGGCTGCCGTGCTCTCGACCGGCGAGGACGACATCACCATGGAGCTGGAGTGCACCTGAGGGGGGGGACAGGGCCCGTACACTGCCCCGCATACGCTGTCTCTTCCACGTTTCGTTTGTTTCGTACATAACCACTGGAGAATAGGGTAGTACTGGAACTACTAGCCTGCCTACCATTTGCACCTTGCAGCATTCTCTTGCGAGGAGGAAATGAGTGTGGTCTGAAATTTTGGAAGGCTGAAGCAAGCGTGGGGCAGAGAAAAAAAAAAATTTGCGCAGTAGCGCCACTGTGGTGGGTGACAGATGAACTTGAGAATGAACAAGTCAAATGGGGATGCAAAATTGCCGTATTCCGGAACAATAGCTTCAACAAAACTTTTCTGCGTCTTGCTACCTCTCTCTCTCTGTCTCTCTAGCTACGTGGTTACTCCCAAGCATCGTTTCGATTTAGTGGCCGTGCCAGGTGCATTGGTGTTTGCTGTTGTATGTTGTTCCCAACTAACAGAAACAAGCCGTGTTTGTTTAAGCAGTGTAATCGTCACAGAAAAGTGGCTATAATGTCTCGAAGGTGGAAGAAAAGTTCCTAGTTACTAGGTGGGAAGAGCGAGCATCAAACGTGCTAGTCCTTTCAAAGCTGGAAGGAATACAGTATTTGGAGGCAGTGCACTGTATTGTCAGTTTTTTGTAATGCGACGTGCCGCCACCCAGTCGGTGCAGTGCAAATTTATGCAAGTCTGTCTTGATCTGTGGACACTGGCAGGCATTCTTTTTCTAGTGCACTTTGACGTCTGCTTTGCTGAGTAAAGACAGCGAACAGCATATCTTGTAGTGATACTGTTTCTGGCCCTTATAGCAGATCTTTTGCATCAGATATTGCTTTACATATTCAGCTCTTTGTGCTTGTATTGCTGACCTGGTGACATTCTGATGTAGGCGTATATTACCTGCTTGTCTAGTTTGCAATACCGTGCCCATCTGTACAGAAAAATGAAAACATATCCAACCACTTTTGTCCAGGTTGCATTGATGAAAAGGTAAGCGGCTTGCCAAAGTTGTAAATTCTGGCTACTTGTGAATAGTTTCTAAGCAGCCTTTTGCCTGATGGGGGCACCATGGCAAGTTTATGACAACCTTGTCTAGTATGCTACTGCTTTCTGTGCACTAGTTCCCTATATAGGTTACCTGTAATATTTGACAGTGGCTATATCTATTATTTAAAATTCTCCGGAAAATTGTCAGGAATTCGATGTCATTAATGTTGTCTGGAGTCAACTGTAATGTTCACCAGTGGGCATCTTTTTTGTGCCACTGAATTCCTTATTTTTGGGAGACTTTCCAAAGCAGGAAATCGCCCCCCCTGATTGGACCCCTCACTGAAAGATGTTGTTTAACTCATTTACGGTTTAGAAGCTACAGCTAAGCGTCATAGTGCTTCTCTCTCAAATGAAAGTTTTCAGCATGCATTTATTGCTAATATTTTCCAGGAGTGGCTCACCACTAGAGCTGTCTGAATTTAGGCGGTCCTCTGTAGATCTCAGAACAGCATCGTTATGCATGAGCTCGTCATTTCTTTGTCGTGTGACCAACAATAAAGAGCACCGCTGTCATGCTAGACAACCAGCATACCAGTCTTATGTTCAATGCTTCATCCCTTGTTTTGTGCTGTTGTGTAGAAAGCCTGCATTGTATAAATAAAGTGCGCAGCGCGCTAGCTGCTACAGCTGTCACATACGATGTGATATTTTGCTGTGGTTCATGTTTGCGGCTCGACCGTTCATAGGTTGGCTGCATTTGCGTCACTGTAGTCGCCATGTGTGGGTGCGAGACGTATGACACTGAACATTCCAGGAGCCCTATTTATATAGTGTGCATTCAACTGGGAGCGTGAGGGCACTAAGAAACCAAAAAAATGCACTTCTCTTTTACAGGTGCCAG
The DNA here is from genome assembly GCA_013339765.2 of Haemaphysalis longicornis. NCBI lineage: Eukaryota > Metazoa > Arthropoda > Arachnida > Ixodida > Ixodidae > Haemaphysalis > Haemaphysalis longicornis. The sequence goes on from CM023450.1 coordinate 80,711,271, forward strand.
GCTGTAATGAAACCCAATTTTCTTTTGAACATCACGAAATGGGTGTGTTTCTGTGCTGACTACATATTCATGTTAAATGCATAGTGAACATTGGAAAAAGACTGGAAAACTGAGCAAAGTGCTGCTTAATTCTCGGGGCTATACGTGAGTACTAGTTAAGAACGGCAATAGCTCATGTAGGCAATAGCTCAGAACGGCAATAACTATACCAAAGCAACACACCCGGATGTCAGTGTGTGTGTGTGTTTTGAAACAAGATTACGCTTAATCCATAACATTGTCTTTTTCTTTAACACCTAGTTTTTTTGTTCTTGCTGCAGGAATTTGTAAGCAGACGAAGTGCGAGAAATCACGGAAACGGCTCGTGTCACGTTCAAAATACTCGCAGTAAGGCACTTCTTGCGCCGTGTGGAGTAACAGCTGACTGCACTGATGAGGCGCAAGGGCAACTTCTGTTGTCGTTCTTAAGCTGTCCCCGAGTACAGCTAATAGCAGCAGGCCGTCCAGCTGTTTTGCATAAACTTGCTGCCTTGGCTGATTATTTGCTTATGTGAACATTGGAGAGATGTTTACTTTATGTGTGGCCCAGAATATATGCATGTGTGTGTGCGTGTGCACATGTGTGCACGCGCGTGCGTGTACAAGTATGTAGGTTTGAGAGACTTTTCTCAATCTCCTTTCTTTTTAGGCACATTCAGAACCCCTTATGCCAATCCAGACCTTACGATCACCCGTACGCCAATGTTTAGAGTAGTTATGGAGTCAATTCATCCTAGAGACCATGTTGCCAGTTCATACTTGGTGAGGGCGTCATGTTCCAGTCCAGTATCGCTTTGAATGTACTGAACACGAAAAGTGGAGTGTATGGGGTTCCGACTTTATGAGATATACAGTTTGCTAGCTCTTGACCGCACTTCCAATTTTGTCGGCTGCCCTTAATGCGTAGGGTGTGCAACGTTGGAGGCTGTTTGGCTCAGTTGATCAGTGCAAGCTTTGCCATGGGAAGCCAAGTCGTTCACAGAAGCACAAGGTTTGCGCATGCGACACGGGGCATCTGAAAATGTGGTGCATGAAACACGATGGGTAGGCCGACAACGCTCGTTGGCCCGTTTAGCGCCACGTGGGAGTCTGCAAAGTGATACCTGCAAGAAAAAAGAAACAACATCGTTTAGCTTCCTTTATGCAAGCATTACGCAGGGTTTCAGAAGCGACAGAGCGACGTCCGTTGCACGCTACGTGGCAGTGTGATGAGCAGAATGATCTCTGCTCGTCATTCTTTTTGTCACGCCAGTGTACACTGGGATGAAACTGTGCCTGTAGTGTAGGGAACATAGTTTTAAAAGCGTGATCATGACTACGCTGTTTGTCTAATGCACTACTCCGGGCTCTTGCCGGAAAACTTGCATGAAATTAAAAAAGTTACGGTTGGTCACTTCGGTTGATGCAGTGGGGCCTGCGCTAGCCAGTGCATTATTGGTTGGGTAGCAGACCTATGTTGACGAACAGACATCACTTGCCCACCCTCCTTCACCTCTTGCTTTCTCTCCACTCCCTCCCGTCACCTATCCTCCGCATCTGCGCCACCCTGTCCTCGTCTCCACTTTTGTGGAGACTTCACACAGGCAGTGATCTGGAGATTTTTAAGTGCAGAGCACTTTAGGGGCTCGCCTTGTCGTCGTAGCTCGCTGTAACGCTCCATGTCAAGCGACTGCCGGAATCAGGCGGCGCAGCAAGATAACGAACCCAAGTAGAGCGCGGCATACCTTCGTAGGGCGTCCCGTAGAGGCATCGAAAACCAAGCGGTTTAAATAGTCGTAACCATTTGAAACCAGTGAACCGCTGGCACTTGTCATACATCTCCCCGTTGTTTAGCGCAAAGAAAACTGCAGGTACATTTGAGGCAAAATATATGTAAATTACCGGCATCACCCGCGTTCATTTAGTTCGGGACGCTTGTTAGGTTGGTTTTTACAATAAAAAGTAAAAAAAAAGTGGCAGTGCAACACCGCCACGTGTGGGAGGAAAAGCAAGCACAAAAAGAACAGAACTCTCGCTGGTGCTGTTTCAGGCAGGGGGCATGCGAGCACTGTGAAGGTGGGAAATTTGAATGGCTTTTGGTGGTAGCAGTGAGCAGGTAACGGCGCTACAGCCCATTGTAGCGAATCACTGCTCTGTTGTTCCAACGGCTTTCACATTGAGTGAAACGGCTTTAATTTTTTCCAAGATTATACTATTGTTGCTAGCGCAGTTAGAGAAAAATAAAGGCGGAGTATACGCCTCAGTGACACACACCTGTCGTTAAAAGCTCAGATGACGCCCCTCTTCAGAGCACTGGTGATAACTTAGCTCAAGTTGTGTATCAGTAGCACTGGTGATAACTTAGCTCAAGTTGTGTATCAGTATTCTTGATGAATTTATTGCCAAATAACGACTCTGCAAGGCATGCAAGGCTGATATACTGACTATAGAGAGACATGTTTGCCTTTTCAAAGCTTCTCAACCAATGTCCTGAAATTGAACGCAGAGTGAGAGAAAATTTGTACTGGGCATGTGAATGATCTGGAGGGAGTTCTCCCGTCACATTAATTTGGCATTCACCACTGAAGTCTGAATGTGAGCTTCAGTGCAATGCAGAAGCTCAGGTTACCCATTGGGTATGATGAGCAGCGTCAACTTGTGGCGGAAACAAATACGCATGAGTGCAAAACTAGAGCCCGAAAAGGGCATGCAGGGTTTCAACCCTTCACTGCGTGCTACCCTTCCAAATAAGCAGCTTCTGGTGAAAAGCCACGCATTCAGCCTGATTTGTAAGGCTGTCAAATGACACGTTACAGTGCACAGAAAATGAACTGGACTGGAAACAACCACCACCATAAAATCCAGAAGTTGTCATGACAGCATGTTACAAAATGAGGGGATTGAAGCCTCATGCACCCTAGTTTACTGTGGTTTTTAAATGAAGTCGCTATTTTTTCTATTTATGTTTGGTGGTGGAAGGTTGGTGGGAGGTTGGTGGGAATTCTTTTGATGTAACTGTCAAGACACCATTGCTATTAAGCATAAAATATAGCAAGAAAAGAAATAATGGGTCAGTTTCTTTTCATAAAAAAATGGTCAAAACACAGAATGTGAAATGATAAAATCCTCCTGCTCGAGAATGTATATGCACTAGTGGAATGAGTGGAATTGATAAGAAAGTTGTGCATAAGCCTAACTGCTCAACAATTTTCTTTGCTTTTGGTTGTCGCCTAATTTCTGGAATGTGGGGGGGGAGATGACATGCACACATTCGGACAAGTTGTTTTGCTGAAACCTCAGGCATCGCATTCTTCGATAATAAAAAATAGTGCTAGGAACAGAAGTCTTCAAAGCAATTTTGGCTACAGGGATAGACAGCGACAGGGCCTGTTGGGAGTGAGTGAGTGAGTGGTGGTACCTGGCAATTCCCACATGGCAGCTGGGTATGGAGACGGCACCCTGCCGGCTGGCCAGGTCCCCGGCCTCGCAGCGCAGCGGTGCCTTGGACGAGCACTCGCAGCCGTAGGCGTGAGCGGTGTCCACGTGGTGCGGGTTGTAGTGGCCCTTGGTGGCGGCGCAGTCGGACGAGCCGGGCGCCAGGGCCACTGAGTGCACGTGCCAGTTGTGGTCCACCGTGCCGTTGCGCCCGTCCTGCCAGCAGAGGCCCAGGTCGACGTACGCATCGCCAAAGGGGTCCTCGGCTGTAGCACAGGAGAACGAGAGCGGGAGATGCATTGGTTTCATGCACTGGTGAACAGAGTATTTGCTCTTTTGCAAGGAATTTGTGGCAGGTGCTGGGCAGAAATTTTGCTGCCTAATTTCAACCGAAGAGCACACTTTGTGTTCGCACACTTTGCTCAAAATTATCGGCTTTCAAGCATGTTATTCGGATTGCATAACTATGACCTAGCGCACACACACGAGGCATGTTTTGTTCCCGGTTTTCAGGAAACATGTCACGCACATTTTTTTGTAAAGCTGTAATAGCTGCTGCAGTAGTGGGACATCCAGCTTAGGCATACCTCCATGCGAGTTGTAGGACAGCATAGTGCCATCCTAAAGCAGCGAGAGTTTTATATAAGTTCTGGGCTGTTAGATGTGCCCCACCAATCTTATTATATAGTACAACTGAAAACACAGACACTCTGGCCATGGTGTTGCATGCATGTACATGCTCACACAGGATTTGTGTCAATAGAATGTACTATGATGTTCTTCTGGTTGCGGTACCACTCGAGAAGTAGAAAGAACATTGAAGTATATGCCTGAGCTCCCAAGAAGAGTGCTTTGAAGGGTGGGGAGGCATAATCATCGTCAGTACTTTACCAGCCCTGAGTGAACATTTGCAACACTTTATTAAAGAGATTATGTAGACCTACGCAGCACATGGCAAAGATGTGAAGTGTCAGAAATGCAGTCCAGTGCATAAAAAGTATAACCAGCTGTTGGGGCAGCAATAATATACAAGACAGGCACTTCGAGGCAAATACTATAATCAGCAATGGGGCCGCGGAGTGTGGGATGATGGGCAGACCTTGTTTGGCCCTGGTGATGGTGATGGACCCTCGCAGGGGCCCGGTGAAAGTGGACCGCGCTCGGATCAGCTCCCCGTTGAAGACTGGCAGCACGTTTGCGCACACAAGCGGGCGACCGTCTGTGCCCCGCACTAGCAGCATGCGCCCCACGATGCTTTCAGGCCCCGACAAAGGCAGTGTCGCATCTAGCAGGTGCCGGTGGAAGGAGCGCAGCCCACTGAGCGGCCCGTACTTGCCACTCAAGTCCCCCACTGGGAACTGGTCGTCCGAGCCGAATCCCTCCGGTGGACTCGCTGCACGGTCTACCTGCGCCCGACAGCAACACAGCATTCAATCAGAGACAGTTAAGTTTTCACTTTCCTGCACATGCCTTGCAGCGAAGCCTGCAGTCCCATTTGGAAGGTGAATTCAGCCTGCCAAAGAAATATGCAGTCACAACAAGAAGCATTGTTGGCCATGTGGCATCATTATTACGGTGTAGCCCAGAGTTGCATTTCTCGAGGGGAGCTATATTGCAGAAATTCTAAGCACAGCTGCACTAGCTGCGATGTTATGAGACTGTAAATGGCAAATGTCTCGCCTTTGCAAAAATTCTGTAGCGGTTAAAAAGAGGTGTGCGACTCAGCATGTATCCTCATTCACCTCGAAAAGGGTCAAGCAAGGCACAGACCTGATCATTGCTATCTATTTATCACCATGGCTGCGCTGTCATTTCGAATGATGTCGCACGATCGTGATGCAGTTCTTTATCGAAGAATAAAAGAATCTTCGCCTGGCTCCAAGAAAAGAAGGGTTGTTGATAAGGAACAGGAGACCACTTTTCTTGAGAAACGGCGGCGGAAGAGTAGAGGGTAGCGTCATCCTGTCCCTCAGTTGAATGAGGAGGTCATGATGGTGATGTGATGACACATCACCATCATGACCTCCTTATTAAACTGAGGGACAGGATGACTCGCTTCGCTACCCTCTACTCTCCTGCCGCTGCTTCTCAAGAAAAGTGGCCTCCTGTTCCTTATCAGCATCACACCCATGCTACGTCATGACTAGATTAGGCAAATGCTGGTTTATATCTGGGATGGACACAAGGCGTGATGGAGGACTTGTGTGTGAAAATACGCCACACAAGCCCAGGGCAAGGCGCCAAGGAGGGAACATTTTAACAGCAACAGAGGGCTATGTGTTGTCTCTTCATTGTGTCTATGTTTTTTTTTTTCGTGCTACTCGCCCCCATAATATCTACCATACTAGCACTGCTGGGACTCCGAACTGTTCAAAAGATACAGACCTCTTCCATACAGCGAAGCTGTTCATGGCTAGGTTGTTGTGGATCTCGTTTCCGCATACAAAACAGCGCGTATAACAATTTTTAGCATGTGAAAAAAATAAAAAAAAGGTCCTAAGGTCTCCATATTTTGACTACGAGACGGTTTACATTGCACCCTGGAAACATGCCTTCACAACAGTGCATTTGTGTTTATGGGTGAAGCTGACTTTAAAGGTAGTGTTGTAAGCTTTGTCCTAGTAAGCTGGCTTTTCCACATTATGTGTTGTGCAGTGAAGCATGACAATCTACGGAGGGAGGATGGTTACAGCCCCACTTAATCCCACTCTCCACCCCCACCGCCTCTTTCCTAGAGGGTGTTGCTCTTTCCCGAGTCGTGTATACTCCTCGCCATGTGCATCGTCCATCTCCCCCCGCTAGTAAGTGAGTGAGTAAGTTGTTACCAAACGGGCGGAACTAGCCTTGGGGGGGCATGCCAGCAATTGCTCTGCCCGAGTGGAACCTTTCAAAACTATTCGCACCCAATCGCCAAAAGTCACAGAGGTTAGTGCCCCTCAAAAAATTCAGGAGAAGGCGTAAGACGTCTCTCCCTAGCAATCCAGTCTCCCTTTAGAAATAGTATAGCATGTGGCCTCTCTTACCGCTCCCCCCCTCGGCACTGTGCAACGTGGCGCGCTCCGCGGCGGCCACCTGTGCGGCGCACTAGAGCCTGCACCGCGATTGGCTTAACTGCGCCGTAGTAAGACATCGTCGTCCACCGATCGTGTGTGTCCTTAACCTGCGACGTAGAGGTCGTGCCACTATCCCTATAATTCAACATAGCAAATCCTCAACACAGAGATTCATCAGAGCGCCAGCTTTGCTGGAGAAACCCTCACACAGGCACTTTCCAGACTTGAACATTTACCCGACTCAATATGCAGACGCGTGCCCATTATGCAATCAAAAACCCACCCTCTACCACACCACATGGGAATGCCTAAACACGGCCGTCTCCAAAATGCGGAGCAATGGGAGGCACTGCTGGCCAACAGCCGCTGTGAAGACCAAATCGGTCTGGTTCAGCAGGCACGCAAGGCAGCAAAAACCATTGGAGCCCTGGAACAAGGGTACCACCCCTGCTGAACCCTGTCTGAAAGTGCCGCCCAAGTACGCAAAAAAAAAAAAAAAAAAAACCTGTAAATAAACTTATTTCCAGTCCAGTCCAGTCTTCTCCACAGGGTGGAAGGGCTCCGAATTTTCTTCAACTAGTTCTAGCGTGTACCTTGGCCGGGTTATAAGGGGCGGATGGTCCCGGGCAGAGCGTGTCCGCCGAGCCGATGGAGATGGGCGTGATGAGGAGCTGAGAGGCCACGTAGTCGAGGCTTTCGAGCTTCACCACGGCCAGCGTCGGCTCGAATGGGGACGTCTGGTGGAAGATGGCCTTGCCATGGCGCGGGCCCAGGCTTGCCACCGCGTGCCTTGGCGACCACACAAGCAAAGCACCGGCAGCCAGGGGTTCACCCGTGGACACATCCACCAGGGATACCTCCAGCTGCTCATCGGTTCCGCAGTCTCGGAGAGGGGGAACCGCACCTTCTATCACATGGTACGTCCGTGTTCCCAGAGTGCCCGGGCGCTGCGATGGGACGCAGGTGCCCAATGAGATTTGTTTGTGGTCCTGCTTGAAAACAGTGCGAGTTATTATAATTTGCTACCCAGGCCCAGACTGTGCTGAAATTCCTTCCTCCCTCCATTCGCTTGGTCGGCGTCAAAGAAACTACGGCGCCCATCTTGGCAGCACCACAGAAAACAAGGCTCCGCTGACTGTACTGCAGCCAGTGAGACCGACCGGAGTGAAAAAAAATATGGAGACACCTAGGAAATTCCGTCCATGAGAGCACCAAGTGAGAACACCACTTGTCGCTGAGTGTGTCGCTCAGTTATGTCACTGAGGTCAGTGTTGTGGTGAAATGTTGCAGAGTTTAAGTGCTGCTGCATTGTATATTTTCAAGCGTGATGTCGCTGCCTATGAGGTCGCAACAAATGAAGACGACGAGCTAGCCATGCAGAAGGGTGGATAGGCGAGCTGGTGACCTAAAATTGTGGCGAAACAGCACCGCTTAAATACTCTAGAAGGAATCACACAGGATTAGCACTGGGTCATGTCTGATCCCTTCTTGTATATTTGAAAAACCGCGCTGCTTCGCCACAATGAAAGCTGGCTATATTGCGATCTCGCGCCACTTAGTGGTGAATCGCTCCTGACACAGCACCCAACGGAGCCACATGACACATGGAAGTCAATTGGAATTTAAGTGCCTGCCTCACCTAGCAGCACGGAAGTCACCAGCAAGCCAGGGTGCCCTGTGCAGCGCACTGGCACACTCCCTGCTGGCACTGTGGCTGCTTCTGCTTCAGTGCTGGAGTCCTGAATAACACGCTGATGCTTTCGCATTCTTTAAGTCACAAGAAGCGCTTAGGTGCCCTCATATATCTTTTAAAAATTTCTTAATGTTATTTGCTATGGTTCTTGTGTAATTTAAAAATTGGTTTAAGAAGTAATTCAAAGTTCAATAAAATAGAGTTTATAAAGCAATATATACAAAAACAAGGCCGAACACTACATTTTTAAAGCCAGAAGGAATTTTTATGGCACACTTTTCGCAGCCCGCGTTGAGATCTCTACGCTTTCAGATATGCTCTACAATGAAACTGGACGCAAAGAACACGCAGTATCTACCCTCTTTGGGAGCATCACTTTGTTTACAGTGAAAAAACAAACCCCGCCTCCATCGCCAACCCGTGGCAGGCAAATGGCACGTAAATTCCCATTGGATGTGATACGTCATGCAGATCCATTAGGCATGCTGCCTCGTGGCCGACTTACTATGTGGTGCACACTGGCATAAACTCAGCTACGAGATCGCAATATGGCTGGTTTGTCGTTTGCTTTCCTCGCCACCTCATCAGCAGTAACCTTACAATTGGAAACATATAATGCAGCAGCATTAAACTCAGTACCATTTTGTCGCAACCCTAAACTCAGCTACAAGTGGTGCTCTCGCATTCACAGTCCATAGGAATCATCCATGTGCCCCCGTAGTTTTCTTCGATTCAACTGACTTCATCCACAACACTTGAAAAGGTTGAGAAAGAAATAAGAGCCCCAATGAAGTGCTTAAACATATTCACACATTCGTTCCGGCTCTTAATGTTCATGCGACTCGCAGGCATACTATTTTCAAATTTGCTGGCAAGAATTTCCTTTACTGCTGAATTTTGTATTCTACCTTAATCATGCCGTGGCCATGCTGGTTTAAAGAGTCATTTGCTATACAATATGAATTTGGTGTACCCAACCAAACCCATCTTTGTGTGTTCCAGGCAACATTGTCTGCATTGTTCTGCGTCTTTATTTTTCACAAACCTTCGTCTGGATACGCATTATGCATAAACAATGCCTATCCTCCTTGTGTGCAGACATAACGAAAGCCAGTTGGTAAGTAAGCGAATGCTATGTGTGCAGCATGAAGCAACCTTCAGGGAGACTACAAAATGTTCCTAAACTGTTTAGACTTTGATGACAACATACAAAATAAAAACATTGGAACAGATATCAGATCGATCGTGATACAAATCAACAATGAAACGAAAAATACAATTTTATTTCCTGTTGTGTGGTGCGATTGTTAACTGCTTGGTGATGCACAGAGGCTAGCCTGTGCACTCTCTTTTTTTATAGCAAAAATACTTTGCAAAAGAAAAGTAGAGTTTCCGCAGTTTAAATTTTTGAAAGTATGCTAGCAAAGTATGCTCGCACGTATGCTCCGTTAGCAAGACAAATTATCCTGATTTGCTGAGAATTACTTTGCTTCGGGACAAAATGGCCCAGTTATTCAGAGGCTAGCAGCTCGATCGCAGTATACGTAAAGTTAAGTAAATTGATTTTTGGTGCTGTCAACCATCAAAATAAGGAGTTCAAGCTCACAAACTGATCGAAGCTCCACTCAATTAGAGTGTAGCAGACGACTGGCGTGAATCTTTAAGCAGACGTGAGGAGCCAGGGAGCACCACACAAAGATCTCACCGCTAAATGCGGACCTAGCATAGAATTGTGCTTCACACTGATTTATTGAATAAACTGTACTGCTTCGAGTCAAATTAATTGTATAAAAATTATTAGCTGACGATTATGCTTCTCTTTAATGCAAAATTTCAGGGCAGCTGTTAATATTTTTTTACTTCGATATGACACTACTTTATATTGCGATGATATATGGCTTCAGACAAATGCGGAAGCAATGTAAATCCCAACGGCAATAGTACCTGGTTGCCAAGTAAGCGCTTCTTAAGATCCATATTGCACTAACTAATTCCTCCACTACCAGGGAAACTGGTTCTGCGACACTTGACGTGCTCACATTTCATGGATGTTTTTTTCACGGCGCGTGGCCGCTTTCTGATTCTGCTCTACCACAACCACAAAACTCTCCCACCATCCCTCTGCAGCCTACGCTCTATTTGTAATCATAGTCATAGTCATAGCCTTGGTCTAATCGTGCACGAGCAAGAAGTGGGGTATACGAATAACCGCACGCTCCTCCCTCCGCTTTCCTCCGCCCTCGACCACATTTTTAAAGCAAAGCTTTTACTACTTTCGTCCAGCGATTTCGTGGAGGATGCGCAAATGACCTTTTGACCGGATACACACCCGCGGCGACACCCCTCGAAGCGCATCGTGTAATTCGCTGGGCCCGCTGACAGCGGTAGCCACCACCACTGTGGCCGAGGCAGTCAACCACCCCCGCAGCCTCCCATGCATGCGGTGCTGGGTCGTTTCGGGCAACGTGACTCGTCTCGCGCCCGGCGAAGAGGAACGGTGCGTTCGCCATGAATGAACGCTGCGTTCGCCCGGCCTCCTTCTGTGAGCGTTGCACGGAACCGAACGGCTTTGAGATGTGGTCGGCAACACAGCTAAATCGAAGGTTAACCAAGCGAAACCAAGACTCAACCAGACTAAGCCAAGCTTTTGCTTTGCATATCCGAGGTTAGCGGAGCTAAGCCGCAGCCGTTTTTTCCCTCCGTTTTCCTCTTAATTCTTCTGCTTTCCCTCTCACACACTTTAAATAAGGTCTCTCTCTCTTCCTTCTCCATCAGCGCATTCATTCTCCACTGCTCTCCACGTTTGCTCTCCATCACCTTCCCTGTGCTCCTCGCATTCGCTCTGTTATGCCGATGGAGCCACTGCCAGCAGTGCACGCCCAAAAGACAATCACAGCACAATACCGACTTTCCCAGTGTGCCACTCTCGGCTCGTGAAGCCTCTGACAACAGAAGCTGCCATTTGCAGTTCTCGAACGACCAACTGCGCTTGAGCACCTTACGGACTGACCAAAGAAACAAATGGTCTGAAAGTTCCACACATTCGCTGTCCTGACATGCCACCCGCTGACATCATCCCCACGAGTGCAAACGCTCAAGGGACTACTCACCTTGCCCACCGTGACGTGGGAGCATGAGTCCGGCGGTGTGTAGCAGGGCTTCACCACGGGTGGCTTGTTCTCAGGTGGCTGCGGCACGGGTGGGACGTTCGGAGGTGTCACGTGCTCAAGATTGCCGGATGGTGGGTTGCCTGCCATACTTTCAGAGTCGTGGGCTGGCTGCTGAAGAAGGGTTCCGGGCTGCTGCCCAATTTTGCGGACAGACCACCGCAACTGCCGAGGGAAAATGACGAACGGCACTGTAGCCATTCTTAAAAATACATAAACAATCAGGGATAACTGATCTCACTTACTAAAGTTGCATGGTTACAATATGTTTTTAAGGGGAGATGGAGGGCAGTGGGCAGGGAGGCTGTATTCGAAATGATGAGCTGCAGGTTCATCGAGCACAGCATAGGTACACGGTATGAGACTGGGGCATTTCCAAATGTAAGGGAAAAATTAATTCTTTGCTACATTTTGACATGAAATTTTGTTTGGCAAGCTGGCATTTTACCTGGATAAGCCGCCAATCATAAAGTTAGTCATTACTTTTGTTGGTTGCCAGATTGCAGTACGTATTGCACGTGGGCTCGTATCACAACATTTTGTGACCTGTGGGCAGGAAAATTAAATAGCTTTATTGCGAGTGTCGTGGAGCGGTGGACTAAAGTCCACAGCCGGATATCTTTGCTCACAGCAGCGGATGCTCCTTAAAGTGCGCCACAGATTTTATTGAGGTTCTCTTCTGGCGTGGACGTGGGCGGCTTTGGCTAAGGATTAGGGCTGTGTGTACGCTTTGTGGTAACAAATTAATGGCGCTTTAAAACTTTATTGTGATGGTGGATTCACCATCTGTTCATCACCAAGGACAGCTGTTCTTGAGGGAGTGCAAAGGATTGTATTTATCAGCTGATTTTTTCTTCTGAAAGGGGAACCCAGAACATTTTTTCTTCCAATTTCTGCTCTGGCACTCGATGAAGGCGCCGCATTGTTTCGGAGGGCGCCATGCGCAGTCACCCACCTGGGCGTCGCGGCGAGTGCCGTTGGTCCAGTGCAGCTCGGCGTACACGCTAGCGAAGGTGGGCCACAGGCGCAGGAAGAGCGTCCCTGCCACGGGCGGGCCCTGAAAGCGCGCCGCGTACGTGGTGACCGGGGCGCCAGGAGGCTGCAGAGCGGCGCACGCCAGGCGGCCCGTTTGCGGACTGCGCAGTACCAGGGCACGGCCGGCCCAGTGCCGTGGCTCCACTGGCAGCGACGTCTTCGAGGCCACGTTCGTGTCCTGCTCGGAAGCTAACTGGCCGAACTCGCCGGTCAAGTCCTGCAGCCTGAAATCGACCGTGGGCTCATGAAGTCAAACTGAGCGGCGAATAACGCGCTAAGTCAGCAGCGAAGACGCATAGAAAATTTCGCTTGGAGCCTTGAACGAGTACTTTGGTAGAATATTGTCGCGTAGATAGCAGGACAATCTCCATCGTACCAAACGGAATGTCAACATCGTGAAATCCCCCTCTTGAGGGTACGTGCCTTGTGCGGTAGGCAGTCCTTCAGTCCGTCGCACTGAAGAAGAAGACGTACCCGCATCCTGCACTTGTGTGATTGAGTAGGTCAGCCATCTTCGCTGAGACCCACCGTTCGAGTACCCCTGCTGCCTGGCCTCCCCACTTATGCGCCACACGTAATAAGCGGGTGCATCGCCAGCCTGCTGTTTACGCCTGCGTCTACCCGGACACAACAAAATATTTAAGGCCCATCCGAAATAAAGTTGCACCCGACGCTTGCAGTTATAGTAATATCAGTACATACATTACGATTGCGGCAACGTTTTAACAGCGAAGCTGTATATGGGTGGGATCCCATGGTCTCACGCCGGTGGCAACAATTTACTCAGCGCCGTGTGTTCAGCATATGAAAAAATTCATGAAAATGTCAAGGTCCAACAGGGCCTCCATATCTTGATACAAGACTGCATATTTTGCCTCTAGAGACGTGTCTTTCTAGCAATGCACGTATGTTTAGAAAAGAAGCCGACATTAAAAAGATCGGTATAAGCTTGGTTTTGGTAAGCTGGCTTTCCCACTTTGCGTGCTGTACAGTGAAGCATGGCCATCTACGGAGGGAGTACGCTTACAGCCCCACTTACTACCCTTCCCCACCGACTCCTTCCCAAATCATGTGTACTCCTCGACCCGCCCGCCATCTCTCTCTCCCTGAAATTGCGCAACGACGCGCGTTCCTCGGTGGCCACCTGTGCGGCGCACTACAGTTTCCGCCGGGATTGGCGTAGCCTCATTGTAATACGATAGTGTCTCAACTCACCAATCGTGTGTGCCCTTAGCCTGGGGCTGTTGTTATAATTCAATAAAGCAAATCCTTAGTATAGCTAAACCCCGACACAGCGAATCCAATCAGAGCGCCAGCTTTTCCGTACTTCTCTCTTCACAGAGTGGAGGGGGCTCCGATTTTTTCTTCTATGCGCGAACATGATATTCGCGGCGTTACATGTCAACACACTAAAGTGTTGGAAGGATGCTGACTGCCTACGAATTTTCCGAGAACATTAATGGGAGCCAAGCGTAAGCGCGTTTGTAAAGCCCAAAATTTCATGCAATAGATTAGGTCAAAGCAAAACGTCGGTCCCGTCGCGTATTTCGGAACATTTTGTGCGTAATGTATCCACCGAGATAAATTACGCACATCATGCGTTTATCATGGAACATTGTTAGGGTGATGGTGAACCATTTGTGCGTGGTCGTGGTTCTGCGGTCCTGGCCAACCTAGAAGAGGAGGTGGCAGCAACTCTACCCCTAACCGTGTATCAATGTTCACGGCGGAGCAAAATGGGGTAAGAAAAGCGAGATACTGAAAGGAAGTGGGACAGGGAGTGGCCCTCAATCACCTAAAGGAAGACTAAAGGCGAGCGATGAAATACGGAAAGAACAGTGGAGAATCCAAAACAGCCAAGTTAACCAAAAAGGAAGCAAGACAGACAGAAACAAATAAATGAAGACAAAAAATGGAAGATAAAACATCGTTAAAGATTTACAGTGTAGATAAATTGGGCATCAGAAAGCAAAAGTTTCTACGATAATTCCAAGGGCAGTGCTTTGCTTTTTGAGGCTAGAGCAGGTTGCTTGAGAACCGAGAGCTTTGCGAGGAAGTATACGCAAAATGATGGTGTATGCCGTATGCGGCGTCTGGAGCAAGGAAATAGAAACTATGCGGCGCGTAGTGTTGGAATGTGTGTCCACCCAAAGCTATTTGAGGGAATATCCGGCTTCCCGAAGCCCTAGGATTTAAGGGTAGCACAGAGGGAGTAAACTTCAAGGCTGTAGACTACAAGAAGATTAGAAGGCTGGTGGAAGAAGAACAGAGAGGGGAATATTGCGACGTTATCACCCTGCTACAAAGGGAATACCATTAACAATCAATCAGTCAATCGATCAATAAATCTCTGATCGATTTTGCTTACGCTGCTCTTCTAACTTTACGCTCCGTACATTAACCAGCCTTGCGATCTCCCTTTGGTCCCCTCCGCAGCTTTGTAGTTTACCGTCTGTGTAATAACGCGAATATCATTAAATGACTAACTGATAGAAAAAGCCGGCGTCGGCGTGGTCCAGCGTCTGTACCATTGGCCATAAAGCGTTTCATAGAGCGCGTCTTAGAAAAAAAGACGCGCACAAGTAAAAGGATCGCGCGAGCATGGTCGCAGCCACGCGCAGCGCGCCACACGCCGGGCTTTGCTGGGCGCCCTGCAGCGTTCAGTTAAACTTTAAGGCTTTCGCATTCACAGCTATAGTGCTTAGGTGTCCTCGCAGTTTGTCACCTTTAAAACATGCAGGGTTTTAAGGAAAGCTGACACTTCCCTCGAATTGATTTGTGCGGATACTATCGCATTCCAACAAAATGGGTTGAATCGTCATTTATGATTCCATAGGGCAGTCCACATATGCCTCATATTTAGGGATGTATACGACACGTACAGTCGGTAAAATGCTTGTCTATAATAGCGATTTCAACTTCTACTAGTTACATATCAAAACTGCCGAAACAATCTCTTCGCAAACATGTTGGAGACAAAAGGGCTGGGCTTAGACTTCTTAATGCCGCAGTGGTCTCCTTCAAATTCCGCTCGGGCGAAGAAGGATAAGGCTGAAAGTACGAAAGCTTTGTTTTAGACGATCGTTTTACCCACTGTACTTCCCCACACAGCTCATTGTCCTCAAGCAAGCAAGCAAGCAAACAAATAATTTTTTGCACTTCCAAAGACGTTTTGAGCCACACTCTTTCTCTCCACTGATTTGTTTCTGTCAGTTTTATCTTGGCTATACCTTTGCTTCTTCTTGTTCTCTATTTCATCAAATCGTTAGTCTTCTATTCTTTCTAGTCTTCTATTCTATTCTTGTCTTCTATTCTATTCTCAACTGCTAACCCCCACTTTTCATGTAGAGGTACCCAAACACTTCATCTGCTCACTTACGTGCCACTTGCTCCTTAGCTTAATGGCACTTGGAAAGAATAAAGTTTTGTGCTAGCACAGAAACATGGGGCTGTACTTTTTGCGGCGGCCTTGTGATGCTGCTAGAATGGCTCAGGAGCACGGCTTCCTGTTATACGTATTAAAACTGCCGATGATAGACAAGGCCGTAGCCAGATTTTTTTTCGGAGGGGGTTTTAGTTATCGGAAGGGAGAAGTTTTTCAGAAAGGAACACTAAGCATCGTTTACGCGCCGGCGGGAAAAAAATTCTGAGAGGGTTTGAACACCTCCCCCCCCCCCCCACCCCCACCCGCCTCTGGCTCCGTACCTGGTGATTGATATACCGTTTTCCATGATATGTGCTATAAAGCTTCCCATGATTATGCAGTTGCTTGAGCAGTCCAACGCCATATAATTTGTTTCGGCCTTGTTCCTATAAAACCAGAGCTACAGCCGTTTTCTGTAAGTGTACTCCTCCCGCACGAGCCCATGCATGTATTATTTATTTATTTATTTATTTATTTATTGCTTTTTATTTATTTATTTATTTATTTATTTATTTATTTATTTATTTATTTATTTATTTATTTATTTATTTATTTATTTATTTCCAATACTGCCAGTCTCGGGTGAACCGATAGCAGGTGGGCATTCATAGAATTTCAGCAGGAACAACAGCAATGGGCCTAACACTGCCCAACAAACAAAAACAAAAAGAAAACACTACAGTAGAAAGGAGCCACACGTTTGCACTACACATGCAGATCGGTTGAGTTATTTATCATCGTCATCATTGTGGTTTCCCTCAGGGGACTTTTGCGGGGTATTACATAAAGGGAAGGGCAAACCAAAGGTACACACACAAGAATACAGACAACAACACAGACATACATACATGTAAAGAATGTAAGGACATACAGACATGCGAAGTCTGCGTAGTGAAGACCACCGCAGTTTAGACTCGGAAAAGCATCCAGATTCCCTCCACTCCGTCATCCAATTCAGGGTTGAATGTATTGACAGCAGTCGGTAATCTTGAATTGTTTACAACTCTACGGCGAACCAACTACGACAAGTAAATAGAACTTGGTGTAATTATGGAGTCGTCTTAGCGCCGATTGTCATATAATTTTTTTTCGTGATAGTTCCGGCAAAACATAAGTTACAGCCATTTTCTGTAACAGTACACATCCCCTAAAATCTCAAGTATTGACAGCACAGAGGAATTCTGAATAGTTCGAAATTGTCTTACGGACATTTGCAGACTGAGTTTTTTGCCATCGCTACGTTAGATTGAGAGCTACATAGCATTCGCGGAAAAGTGGGCTTCTCCGCAAGCTTGTTGTTTCTGCGGACACCGTACACGATTGAGGCTCGCTGTTTGAGGCTCGCTTTGAGGCTCGCCGTTTGAGGCTCGCCGTTTAAGGCTCGCTGATTGAGGCTCACGATTGAGGGCTCGCTGTAATGCACTTGTAGAACTTTACGCGCAGCTACGCTAAATGCTCGCACAAACGTGATAGAAAGCGGCGCGGTGACGTCAATGCATAACTCCGCCGTTTGTTTTTAGAAATCGCCTCAGGTGGGAGGTTGTGTGACGCGCGTGCAGGCTCGAGGCCACTCACTGCTCGCCGATCCACTCGTAGGCGCAGGGCGTGGACGAGTCGTGTCGCGGCGGCAGCCTGTGTACGGCCCAGCGGAAGGTCTCCTTCGGCTGGCCACCCAGCAGCGAAGCGCGCACCGAGAAGCCAGCTCCGGCCGTCGGCGTCTCCACGTCCAGCGTGCCCCTAATGCCGGCAGAATCGAACACCGCCGACAGCGACGGGGTCGCTCCCGCGGACGCCTCGACGGCGGCTGCGACGGGTACGCATAATAATTTTCAACTTTGTTCCTTTCTTTCCCCCTCCGCTATCATCATGCACTTGGTTGAAACGTTACCGCAATTTCACGACCGTACTGCGCATGCGCTGTTGCCTTCTGTACCGTACTGCAGCGCGTGCATAGTCAAAGAAATTCACCTTGGAAGTACGTGCTTGCTTCGCTGCAAATATCCGCCCCTGCCACTAAAAACCCTCCCTCTCTCACACGTCGCCCTCTTTTTCTCTTCCCTCGCTGTCCCCATGACGAATCCAATGAACGTTTGCTTCACTCATTTCAATTTTCGGGCGTTCGCCATGCTCGCGCGATATCTGTTGAGGCTTATGTTGTTGTTCTTGGAGCAGGTCGAACCAGCATCTCTTGTTCCTCTTTTTGCTTTTTACCTAGCCTCTCTTCAAAATATTTTGAACGTTTCTTTTTTATATAGCTACGTTTGAACCACTGTGCGCAGATACTGATGGTCCCAGTGCGCTCCATGGGCTGTACTTGTTTTATCGGTTTGCTGGTGTGTGGTACGGTACCTCCTCAGAGCTCACACCACTTACTACATTATTGCTCACCGGGTGATAGTTTGCTCGTGAACGTGGCAAAACAGCGAAACTTCTGGAGAACGCGTAGGAAGCTTGGGAAATGCCGTTGTAGTTCTAAAAGTATTGCGAAAGATAGAAATAAACACATATCCATAAGCCTACTGTCCATTTAAATGCGTTAATATTTATGATTAACCATTCCAATTAATCGATTAATGCTTTAGTCTGGATTAATTTTTAAGCGGTTAATCGTGCAGTCATGTGAGCAAATTGAAACAAAAGTTGTGCTGAAATTGTGCGCAAGCGCGTCGAAGGTCATATTGGTGTTTAAATAACCCGCCTCACATCACAACAGAAAACGATGCGATGCAAGTATGCTCAGAGATGATAGTGATTAAAACCAAAAGCTTATAGCCAAGACGCGCAAAGATGGCTACTCGTAATAGTGATGTACACCGTACAAAAAACGGTGAGCGGGCACTCACACCAACTGGCTGTTGTATAAACTATGTCGTAAGTAACAGAATCGGAGCCCCGTGCAACTGCAGTTGCGGTGAGCGCCGATGTTTCTGATTTGAGAAAAGTGTGAGTGCCGAAAGCGGTGACAAGCGTCGCGCCCGCATCAGCGCCATGATGATGACCTGCTTACCTCCTCTGAAATGTCTGTGAACAAGCCGACGAGCGTGTTGATGTTACTTTTATTATTATATTATTATGAATATTACTAAAATATTATTTTTGGACATTTTTCTTTCTAAACCACTGCAACCGATTAATCGATAAATTAACCGGTTAAACCAAACCGATTAATCGGGCTAAAAATTTTAACCGACACCCAGCCCTAGTATACAGAGTCCCTATACAGATTCCATTCTTGACTCCGTATACCTACGACCACTATCAGTGCATTAAAATGGGTTGCTAGAGCGGCGAAGCATTATTAAACAGCGCAGTAAATGAGAGAGAAATAGATTATCTCAAGTCCTCAACGCCCACTTGCCCCGTGCGCAAGTATGAGCTAGCCTACCTACTTGCAAATTTCCCCACGAAGATTTTCCCCAGTTTCCGGCTTGCGCTGTCGCCTCCGTTTTTTTTTTTTGTGTGTGAATAAAAAATCACTCCATGTCCAGCGCTCGTCCTGTGTGGTCTCTTGTATTTTTATGGTGTTCTCTGCCCTATTTTAATGTCTCGCCGCCCTCTCCACGATACACATCTTCAGAAATCGTGCCTATCCTGCATATACTGCCGCAAACCGTGCCGCGAACCGTGCATACTGCCGCGCCGGGCTACGTTATCTTTGTTCGAAGCGAAACAAGCATTTCCTTTACTTCATTTTGTACTCCGCGGAGGCTATCTTACTTGATATGGAGAGTGTATCGCCCTGTCGTCACCTGGCTAGAATGTTCTTCTGTGTTCTCGACCTAATTCGATGGTTCGAGAGACAATTACTGCGAAAGATAAAAAGTCCGCAGACCCAACGTTGCGCCATTCTATTCGCCGACAGCCGTCTGTGCACGTGATTGTGCTGACTGCTCCTTCGCCGCCTGTGTATTCTTTGAGTTCATTGCGGAGCACAAGTTCGCTCAAATAAACTTTGTCCCTTGAAGGAGCCTAAGTGATATGCTCTTGAAATCTTCCCACATGGAGTCGAAAAGAGAAAACGCCGTGTGTCGAGATTTGGGCGCACGCCAGAGATTCCCGGATGGTCAAAATTAATCAGGAGCCCTGCACTATACGGCTGGCCACATAGCCCGCGCGGGTGTAGCTTCGGCGCGTTGAACCCCACAGTCACTCAATCGAAACTTTCCCACGACACCCCTTACAACTATAACATTTATGCCGGCTCCCAGGACGTTCTCCGGTCAATTAAAAATCGCAACACCCACCTGATCTAAAAGAGATGACAACGACAAAGCTTTCCTTGCCTTACGCCCTGTCACAGTCACTTCCAGGGAAAAGTTCGAGGACGATTGTCGTTGTGGGCGACACAGCCGGATAGAGACCATTCATACGGTCTCTGGGCTGCTGTGTTAGGCTTCCCGATTACGGGTTAAGTTCGACGTTGCCTAACTACGCGTCATATCGGTGGAGCATCGTTGAACGATGCAGGACGCTTTTCGCTGCAGAGTCAGTTGGCATAAATGGCTCGCAGCACGCAGCAGACATTCTAATGTGTCAGTGAAGTCACGGCAGATTTAGAACCACTGATTCTAAGACATGTCTTGCTGGGGCCCATTGTTCCGAGGTGGAACCACTAAGAAGCAAAAAATTCAGTTCCGTTCCACTCTGTGAAGGTGGATGCCAGGCGGAGCTGCTGGTGGGCGACTGGTTGGCCACAAACTTCTGTCCAAATCGCGCTGTCGTGCTGGAGAAGAGTTCAACGGGATAGCCACGCCGACGTCTTGCGTCTTCCGCCTTTCGGTATTCGGGGCCCCGTTGGGTGTTGCGCGCTTGGTGTCCGCGGCCCCATCATCGTCAGTGGCCTTCTTCCACCGCGTTCGCGCCGATTTCTGTCCATTTTTTTTTGTGAGTAGCCTTCAGTGGGCAACACACAGTGTGGGAAAGCCAGCCAAGAACAACAAAAAAAAAAGTCCGCGTATCTGCTCCTTTCGTTGCAAATGTCGACGAAAGACGGAAGTCGACTGGCGCCCCTGCCATGTAAACGCCTCCCTTCTCTTTCCCGCTCACCTCTCGTGCTGTTCCTCTCCCGTCTCGTTCCTCCCTTTATAACACGCTAGTGGTTTGCTTAAGTCAATCTACATTTAACGCATTCTACTGCTCCAAATCGGGTGTCTCGATGCCAGCGCTGGCGTACGGTAGAGACGCGCGTAAATCGAGGCACCCTATTACAACATTTATAGAACCACGATGCCCTACTGCACGAGCGTTCCAAGCGGAACGTGGATCCCATCTAGTGAAACCTTTCGTTGCTATCGTCGTTTGATTTCTTAAATGCCGCCAGGAGGTAGCGCTGGCAACAGCAGGCGATGGTTTTCTGCCGTTGGTGTAGTGTTTCACTTGCTATCGAAAAAAACCAAGCATCTATAAACTTTTTAATAAAGGAACACTGCAAATATCACTTATGTACTGATTTTCTGCCTTATATTTGCGTAATGTCTTGTTCTTGTTGAGCAATGTTGACGAGTATGAACATTGATACTGGACTTAGACGTTTAGATTTGACTGTGAGTATATAAGACTATTGTGCAGATTTTAATTCGCTTTGGTCGGGTGGCTGAATCGAGTCATAGGCAGACGCACATACATACAGACAGACCAAGATTTCTGCGTTCGAGTAGCCCAAGAAAGACTATCGTCTTCAAAATCAAGCTTACACCAATAGCCTTAAAGTCGACTCCACCTCTGAACACGAATGCATTGTTGAGAAGATATTTTTCCAGAGGCAATGTGCACCGTCCTATATCAAAGTATGACGCGCGGTAGGCAACCAGGTCGCCGAACGGAGAGGGTGTGCTGAAGTGAGGAGGAGTATATCGGGTTTTATCGGTCTACGCACGCAGGGAACGGGGAAGTTTGCCTACATCAACTCCGCTGTAAAAAGTACTGAAGTATCTCAGTGCACGCTTGTTCGCCTCATCGGTCCGATAATCCGAACACAAAGAGCATTCAAGAAATCAACGTACCGTATTTACCCGATTATAACGCGCACTTTTTTTCCGGAAAAATAGGCCGAAAAATCGTATGCGCGTTAGAATCGGATACGAAGCCAAAACAGCGGAAATTTCGTCCCACCCATCGCCATCGCCACCTCTAGATGGCGCCAAAGCTTCTAGAAACGACTTTTCTTCCTCCATGTTTTTCGGACGCCGGAAGCATAGGTGCCGAGGCTTTTCTGTCGGCGTTCAGACAAATCGTCAAATCGTTCCACTTGCGCGCTTGATAACAGTAATGGCAGCAGCGGCTCTCACGCGTTCAAAACGAGCGGTCGGCTGAAGCGTGCGCCTCTGGAGAAACTCGCCGGATGGGCGTGCGAGGCGTGGGCCACGATCCCATCGACCATGGTTGAACGTTCGTTCAGAAGTGGCATCGCGAACGCGCTTGACGGCACCAAGGATGAGATGTTGTGGTCAGCGGAGAGCGACGAGGAGTGAGAAGAGTGAGATTACTTCGGGAAATAAATTGCCCGTTTCTCTCGCATTCGTTTTTCTTGCTCAAGTTTCGTGCGCGTTAAAATCGGAGGTGCAAGTGTTTTCGGTTTTTTAGACAGGAAAATCGGGTGCGCGTTAGAATCGGGGGCGCGTTAGAATCGGGTAAGTGCGGTACTTATCACGTCGACGCGGGGTTGCCGTAAGCGTGAGCTGATATGGCATGGGCTAGAGGTGTCAATGGCATGAATTGCGGACGCGAAAAAGCTTACACGCACGTTCCTCACTGACGCAGGAGCTATGTTAGTACGCAACCTCGTGTAATTTGGTCGATGGACGAACACAGATACAGCGGATGAAGTTTCCGGTTACAGTCACAAATGACGCTCAAACTCTGCCTGTTTTCAACAATGCCGTTGACCTGCGGAAGCGCTCCCGAATTACGAACGCAATTAGAGAAGCCTCCACAAACAAAGTTTCAATACGCTCTTATCTGCGTCGGCAGGAAGCATTCAGAATGCACGCACCTGTGGTGACCAGGAGAAAGGAGAGAAGCAATGGTCGCCCCATGGCGTGACGCTCGCACATCTGTGCTTGCATGCGGCCGCGCTGGGCAGCTTGCGACGCGCTTGGGAAGCGGACACCGCCATGCCTCCCAAATCTTTGCTGAGCCCACAGGCGACGGCGGGCAAGCGAAAGACGATACAGCCCCTCGAGGCGAGCACTACCGAGGTCGCATGCGTGCCGGAGGCCAGGACTTGGCGTCACGTGAGGTAGCAACTCTGCGGTGTGACTATTTCGACACGCTTTTGAAACCCGCGACATAACGACGGGAATACAGGAAGGAGAAATGCCTTCAATGATGAAGAGAAGTCAGCCTGGCAGCGAGCTTGGCTTGCTACTTCACACGAACATGACAGGTGTGAAAGTGAAAGGAAGCGAAGGCACAGAAACTCGTACAGACACTACAAACGCAAATAAGCGAACAAACTGACAGAAAACACTTTTGCATTTAGCTTGGAGCAACCAACACTCGTTTCTTTGGCGCTTTCGTGTGCAAACTGACCATCGTTACTGAGAGATGTTATGGTATGAGCTATCTGCAAAGAAAACATTTCGCAGCCCTCACTCTTATAAAAAAGGTACGTGGATTTACTAACAGAACACTAACCATCACTTGTGACAGCATCCACTAGGTACTTAGTGCTTTTACTAACTGTCCATGCATAACCTAGTAAAAAGCTACGCGTGACAATGTGGATCGTCTGAGCGCGCAGCACGACATAGAGACACATTCAACACTCACATATCACACTTCGACAACGAAAATAAATTGAGAACGAAAACCAACGGGGTACATGGGGAGAGCGAGTATAACTTCGTTACCTTAAAAGTACACCTGCTCTTCTTGCTTTTATACCCAGCAGCGGAAAGTCCGCTGAGAGAGACGGTCGGCTTGTCGCAAAAATCAAATATTTTAGCTACAATTTTAGAATTATGCATTTTAAAGTGAGCATGTGGATTCGCAAAAACTTATATAATTTTGTTACTATCAATGTTAGTATCAAACAAGCAGTGGTTATCAAGGGCACAAGCGATTTAGGTCTAGGCTAGTAACATCACATCATCACATCACTTTAATACCTTAAAGATCCCCATGTAGGGGGTATTACATAAGGGGTGAGTTACAGATAAATGTACACAGGTCGTCAAATGGAAATGTGCGTGGTGACCTTCTCTTTAAATGTTGATGAACACGTGATGGCCGGAACGTCACAGGGAAGGTCATTCCAGTTTACTGCTACACGGGGGAAAAAAGAGGCAGAAAAAGTAGTAGTGCGAGCATGCGAGGGTGGAACGATAGCATTAGGGTCCATACTTAGTAGTGGCAGGACTTGCGTACCGTTCTGTGGCGTAGTAAAATGCGTAAGGAGTTAGTAAATACAACCCGTTACTGGCTTTTTACTAGCATTTTTTGCTAAGAGTGCTAATGTGCAATTTGTGGGTGGGCATTCGAATAAGTGGTAAACGTAGTTGGCACACGTATGTGGCTGCAACGCTGAACGCTAGCATTGAGGGCGCCTCCCCATTTCTATAAACGGCGTGTTGCGAGTCAGTAATGGAAGGTATATGCAGAGCCTCTTCGCAATCTAGAACACTACATCACAAAAGAAGTAGTCATGGTAATCAATTGACAGGCCTGCCATACTTCTCAACGAGCACACGTCGGCCTCGTGCCGACGTGCGCGTCCGTGTGCCGACGTGTCCAAACAAAAGGTTTCCAGGTGTTGCATTACCAAGAACTGGATGAGTCGGTTCTCGACCAGCCCAGCGTGCCACATTAGCTTTTGCTTTTTTGGCTTTTATTTATCACATCCGGTGTTACTCCACGCTACTGCGCGCGTGCTCGCTCTGTCACCGCTGTTATAGGATTGTTTTTCGCGATTATTTCTACATGGTGTATGCCGCCGATTTGTCATGGGGTACTTTCACATGCGCTGTACTGCGACTGCATGTTTACATGAGTTTTGTTATTTACGGAACTTTCAGCGTGAAAGTTCCCACTATCGCGCGCAGAGGTTCATTGATGCGGCACCTGTCATTTAAAATTGCATCCTTAGTGCTGTTTTCGCTGGCAAACAAAAAAAGATTGAGCAAAATGATGGGGCTGTCGCACATACACAAAATGACCTACGTTGGAAGTGGAAGTGCCTGTGCACAATATTACGAAGTTCCTCCTAATTAGCTGTGCACGTACGGTAACAACGCTTTGCCCATAAAGAAAGCCGAGCAAGGTTCTTTAAGGTGGCAGACGACGCTCAAAAGTCACTTTTAAAGAATTCCATTTTTAACTAGAGAGTGTTTTTTTTTTAATTCTAGGATTCACGAAGATTTCACTTACGTCAAATCCGTCATGGAAATGACGCCAGTACAACGAGGCAAGCGGCCTGTAGAGGGTGCACCCCTGCACACAGAGTCAGTCTTGCAGAAGGATGGCAAGTTGGGCTAGTCGCCGTGTCGTCGTTAATTCTTCTATTGTCCCGTCCTTTTTTTGCGCTGCATTTCGTTATGGTCGTTAGAGTCAGTCTTCTTGCGGGAAGCAACCTTTAGTACTAAGGAGTACGCTATACTTGGGGTTGTTCGTTTACGGGTTTTATATTTTAAAACGAAGGTGTTTTGTGCCGGGATACACCAAGATTTCCCTGACGTCATATCCGTCACGAAAATGATGCTAGTACACCTTTGCCGAACCGACCCGCCAGCAGGACGTCGCTCGCCAAGCACACCCACAAGACAGCCACCTACCCGAAAATCATGCTCAGCTGCAGATTTCGCTGCACATTTCACTCCCGGGTATTTAAGATTCCTATGACAGAGGAATCAACCACAGTTTTTTGCTTCCATTATTTGAGCATCTCCAAACACTCATAGACACCCCTCAATAAATCGTGTTCCTATCATGATTATTTATGGAGTTGCAGCGAATTTTCTAACCCTAACCCTGGCATACACAAACTGAAACTAAATTGTATTGGTAGTAGAAATTAGTCATTTTGTTTTATGCGTTACTGTTTGGAATATTACTGATTGTCTCTAGTCTGTGTTGTTATTAGCAGGTATTCGCATTCTTGTCTGCGCAATCATTATTCGTATAAAATCTAAATTGGCCACAAGCTCAATAAATGATCTTTACGTTGGTTGGGCATCGTTTGCAACTTTGGCAGAAGCTGAAGTCAGCATTTGATTTATTTTGTAGCGTCTTTAAAATATATCTAAGCATTCACAAACAGGTTATAATAAACTTTATGTTCCCATTATGGTTAATTCGGGAGTTCCAGCGAGTTTTCCAACCTTTGCCCTCGCTTCACGAAACCGAAAATAAATTCATTCCCGAAATACATCCTATTTCCATAACACGTTGCATATTTTAAAGTTTTTTATTGTATTTTGTCTGGAATGTTATTAACTGGTACTCTTACTGTTGTCTATGCATTTATTACTCCTAAAAATCTATTAGAGTAACGATAAGTATTTCGGATGCTTAATGAATCTTGTTCACCTTGGCCAGACTGATTTGCATTGCTTACAACGAGTAAAATACAACATTTATTTCGTTTTGTACTATTTAGGCATCGTTAATCATTCAGAAACAAGTTAAAATTAAAATTACGTTCCTATGGTGATTATCTTCGTAATTCGAGCTGGTTTTGTAGCCTTTTACCTCGTATTGCCACTTTGAAACAAAACCACGTCGGTTCTAGAAATCACTAACATTTGCATGTGAACAAATTTCTCTACATTTTGTATTCCCACGCAAGACCAATCTATAATCATGGTGAATCTTAGGCCTCTATGTGTTCTTTTTTCTATCTTTCATGCAGTTTCAAACCTTTATTTACATTTTTCTCAAAACGAGATCTTGCAACAACTGGCGTTACGCGAACATTCATAACTTGTTATCGAATAAGTAATTTGGAATGAGACTTTGCGTAATCGTTTTATACATACAGATCTGTGAAATGAACTAAAAAAAATATTGTGCAATTTGTTGTATTTTGCCGCGCATCTTGCAGAAAAACTGTGGTCAAAATGGGCAATTTTTTCACTTTATCCAGTTTTTCGATCGTTACTCTTTTTTATATTCATTACTTGGGCCTCAGCTTCGCGAACGGATTAAAATGCAGCCAAGGAACGCTGTGGTTAAAGATATGATAGTGCGGCGGACAGGTGTAGTACTTTAGTGTGATTAGGTACGATTCGATTGATCGATTATGTGGTTCGACGCGCCGACGCTACAAAAGCGATGATGCGCGCCCTATTGGAGGGCTGGGAATTAATTTTGACCACCTTGAAATTTTCATTGTGCGCCGAAATCTCGACACACGGGCGCCTTCGTTTTTCGCCTCCATCAGAAAAGCGGCCGCCGCGGCCGGGAATCGAACCCGTGTCTTTGGTCGCAGCAGCACAATGCCTCAACCACTGAGCCACCGTGGCGGGTTTGTGCGCTCGATGTCAACGGGCGTGAAGCGAAGCTGCTGCTGCTGATGATAATGATGATGTTTAGCGGCTTCCCCTTTGTAACGGGGTGGCGTTGCACACCGACCTTACTCGTAACGCCACTGTACAGTCATCTCACATTATAAAAAAAATTAGCCTTTATGGTATTTTTGTGCTAGTCTGACTTCTTTGTTCGGATGTCTTCCCAGCTTCTTCTCTGCTCCTCTACCACTAGCATTGTAACCTTCTTTTACTAACCTCTACTACTATGCAATTCACCTTTCTGTTAACCTTAAAGCCAAAGGCTTCCCGAAGCTGTATGTTTTTTTTTACCGAGGACTAGACGGATACCTTTGCACTCCGTTACAATATGTCGCATGGTTTATGGCTCCCTGCCGCAACCTGCGCACACTTCTTCCTGTACCTGCTCGCGGATAATCGTTTTTGTTCGCAAGTAACCCGCCCGGGCTTCATAAAACACCTCTTGCTGCCAGATTCTGTAGATATCCGAAGACTCCTTCGCGTACATCCTTTTTCCCCAGTTCATTGTCTCTGATTCTTTCACTTAATTTTTTTATTGTCTTGGTAGTTTACCCTGTCCTTCCAGGTTTAATATACATTGTCCTAAGCCTTGTGATTCTTTTTCTCCTCTGTGTGTTCACGCTTTTCATGTAAAGGTACCCTAACCCTCTGGCCACCCATCTCTGGTGATCAATATTTCTAAGTTGTTCTTCAAAACATATTTGGCTCTGCGCTCCTCTCGCTTCAAAAGAGGCCCACACCATGTCTCCCTGCACTGCCTCATTTGTTGTTTTACTGTGGGCTCCTATGGCCAATCGACCTACCGCCCTCTGGTTCACTTCTAGCCCTGATTGAATATCTAATTTGACGCACACCACTGCGTTTGAAAAGGTGAGTGCCGGTACTATTGCACCCTTGCAGATTCCTCTCACTACTTATATTTGTTATATTCCCTCAAAGCTCCGAGATCCATGATAGAAGCGTTTCTTTTTCCTTTCATTCTTAAATTCTCCTCTAGAGTTTTTGCCTTTGTTTATTGATATTCACATTTATTTGCATTTCGTTACCGGCGGTATTGTTGCTCGTTAAACGAATACCGATTCGTTATCAGCGTCGTCATTAAAGACCACAACTTCCGACTTTGCTGTGCAAAACTCTAACATCAGTTCGGTGGCTTCTTTCCCGCACATATCTGTGAGCTGTTGCAGACACTATTCGCTATTTGCTAGTGGTCCTATGTCATCTGCGTATACCAGTCCCGGAATATGTTGTTCCGCTTTCTGTCGTTTGCGGCGATAACATAGATTAAAACCTATTTTACTCTCTTCAAGCTTTCTTTCTAGTCTTGCCATGTACAGCATGAACATCAATGGCGACAGAGGACAGCCCTGCTTTAAGCCTTTATTAGTAACTAGTCCGTTCGGTGCACTTTAGGTCCCACCAAGTAATTGCATCTCGCTCTCATTGTAAATTACCTGCAGCAGCTGTATAAAGTCCTGATCTAATTCCCCCCGCTCAAGCAGGTTCCATAGAAGTTGTCAATCTACATTGTCGTAGTGTCCCTAATATCCAGCAGTGCTATCTGCAATGGTCGCGTTTGAGCCATTGGTACCTCCATGCATTGGTACCTCTATAGGACAAATAGGTTGTCTTCTAAGCGCCTGCCCCGTCTGAATCCATTTCGTAGTTGTCCCAGTGTATGCCTTACCCCTCAATCTATTGATCGCCACCTGACGGTGAGCGCTATCCCTTCCAGGCCGTTTCCATCAGAAACAGAAAAACCCACGAATGCACCCCACCCCCCTTCCGCCTTCACCTTTCATAAATGGTTTGGTGCAAAAAATGTGGGGGTGCAAGGGCGGGTTACATTACGAGGTTGAGTTTAGCAACTGATGCGTTGAAGAGCGCCCATGACGCCCTACCCCTTGTCTTCACTATTAATGAAGTAAAATACGGAGTGTTTTTTTAACAGGTATATTGCTACAGACATCCCAAGGATTAATAAAACCCCTTCACCTGCACTGCAAATGTCCATGCACGCACCTGGAAAGGTTTTGTCTGGTTCCGCGAAATTCGTGTCTATTACTGAACGTAATTTTGATCGGCGGAGATCAGCCGCTGGAGCAAAATGTTTGTTTTAACGGCAGTGCAGTTTAAGTTTTCAGTTCCGCTGTGGAGCGCTACCAGAAAACTCAGCCGCCGAGCGCACGTGGGCGTGCGCATCGTGAGGTGTGGCCGGTGTCGTCCAGGCTTGCGCGTGGGCTTGCACCACGTGAGGAGCTCGTAAAAAAATCCAAAGAAAAAAATACCGAGCGCACGTGAGCGTGCGCCTCGTGAGGAGCGCCAGGCGTCTGCCAGCTCGACCTTCGAGAACACCTTCCCAGCGTTCGTGGCGGGATCTCTCGCCACGTGCTTTCGCGCTTGAAATGGGGAGCACAGACGCCGAGTTCGCGCTACAGACGCCGAGTTCGCGCTGCAGACGCCGAGTTCGCGAAGCGGTTGCCGCGCGTTATAGCACGTGTTAATGCGGTCCACTTTGGGAGTGAGTCATGGAGGACTTTCAGCGGCTAGTTCGGAAATCCATGTGAGGCGCAACAGTCGGATCTCTACGAAGGGAGAAAGGCCGCCAACTCTGCTGTTTCTCCAGGCTTGCACTAATAGTGCAAGCTGCGCCAATTTTTCATTTATTGAAGCAGAGTGCCTAAAAGTTCTGGAGGTGCGGACGACTAAGACTCCCGTGGAAGGCTGCCTTGTTCTCTATTTTATGCGTTCTCCACCAGGCCAGCAAGTGCAACCGTTACACCCATCCTTATAAGGATGGGTGTAACTTTAGCAGAGATGCTTATGCAACGCTTGTTCTATTGATGCCGGCTAGGGTTACACGTGTCGCAGAAACAGACGATAGCTTTTATTGACGTTGCCGGGTCTCATCCGAGTGGCTCTTAGTCAACTCAGCTGTTCCGACGGAAACGTGTTGTCAGCAAGATATAACATTTCAGATGTCATTCGCCAAAACTCCGCACAACCAAAATCGTCCTTTGCTAAAGCTTAGCACTAAAAAAAATTCTGATTGCCTTGATAAGATCGCGAAAGGTCGAGGTTTAGAAATGCGGGGAAAAGGCGGCATTGTCTTCAAAACGACGTTGCGGGGGAGATAAATGCGGCGGAAACGTCGGCCTGTTTACGAGATCGTAAACGGGCCATATCGTTGCCTTGACGTCAAGGCAGCCCACGTCTCGATTTTCAGGCGATAAACATTATCCGGTCGTCATGCAAGTTCACTGTATTATGCAGCATACTGTTACGGATATGGTGATAACACGTGGGGACGACGTTACATCCCTCTGTGTGCGAATAGCACACAAACTACTGCGTGTCAAGGTTTAGCGCGACACGGAACGGGAATGGGAAGGAAAATAACTTTGCGGCCTCGTTCTTTTCCGGACAGGTGCGCCATCGCTCTATATCCACCAGTCTGCGGAGGTACAGGTAAGAGACGCAATATCTCCGAAATTAATTAGAGCTTTCCTAGAGTGCGTGTTGAAGAAACTAAGTTATTATATATGTACATAGAGGAACTCCAATTAAGACGGTAAGTTCCAGAAACGAGAATAAACTCGTATCGCGTATGGTATCTTGAGCAACACGTACAAAGTATTCCGCAAGTGGTGAGTGGTACAGACACATGGGGAAACAGAGACATAGGGAGGTATTGCTTTAGGGGAAAAAAACCGTCCGGGAAGCTTGCTAAATATTCTACATACGTTCAATGCAAGACATGCTATGTTTCCTGGCGTTGTGCTGCTGAGCACAAAGACGCACGTTCGATTCCCGGCCGCGGCGGACGCTTTTCTGACGGAGGCGAAAAGCGAAAACGTCCGTGTTTCGAGATTTCGGCGCACGTAAAGTTCCCAAGGTGGTCAAAATTGATCCGGAGCCCTCCACTACGGCGCGCCTCATCGCCTGTGAAGCGTCGGCCCCTCTGTAACGCCCTATTGGCCTTGAGGGTATTCCAATAAATAAATAAATAAATAAATAAACCCCTCATCAAATCAAGCAATGCTATGTTTCCTGCTCAGCGCATTTATCAGGAAATGAGGCTGAGTTCAAGGTTGCCATGTCGTGATAAAGAAACGACTGAGCGGCTGTAAAGTGGTATCTTTGCCCTGTTATTGCTGTGTGATTATTTTTTTTTTGCACGGTCCCAGTGATTCGACATAATGTATAGCATATTTTGAGTCACTATCGTTCATCCACTACAGCTGGGAATGGCATCATTAGAGTCGCGGACCATGATTGCCTTCTTAAATCTTTCTGGAGAACACTTGAAGAAAGAAGCAACTTGCGGGGTAGCATAACTTCTCAAACGTCTGCAACCCCTTCGGGCCCTTAGAGTGGCCTTACCCGAAGGGCATACCGAGACGGAAAAAAGTTACGCTGGAGAAACATTAAGGTGCACTCACAAATTATTTTTGGCTGGAGTCAGACATACACATCACATTCAGTGACAAAGTGATTCAAAAGTTGTATAGATCACGCTTACGTTTAAAAATAAATAGCAATAAAATGTTAAAGACGGGGCAGCAACCAAGACGTTAAATGCCTGATTCGGAGAAACCAATCGAATGAGGGATCGCTAACGGAAGTTGAACGGCAGCACAATTTAGTTGGAATAAGCTTTCATAGCCGAGGAGAAATATAAGTCAGGCGGTGAAATGAACACGCAGTAACGTGCATGTTAGAAGCATTCCGAAATGTATGGCGCGCCCCGGTCACCTGAGATGAGAGCCTGTGGTTCCCGTTGCGCTCCTATGGAGCCGAAAGTTCGGTCTTACAAAGTACCGCGAGGTTGAACGTCGAAAAATCAAATCTACACTCGTGGAGAAAGGTGATGGGTGTCGCGCATATATGTATATAAATGCTAGCGTCACACATCTGAAACTAACTCGAGTGGCAGTTAGCTTAGCACGTAAGGGAAACGAGTGAAGTTTGGCTGAGCACGAGGCAGTGGCCAGGTGAGAAAATAGAACCAGAGAGCCTGCGTGGAAAGGGCAGAGAATAAAGTTTATGCCCTTGCGAGGTACTAGTCGTTGGAAGCGTTTATCGTGCAGTGGTCCGACTGCTCTAGTTGCTCAGGAGGGAAGCAACAACGAAAGATATAGAAGGTTTCTGTAGTGGTGGTAACGAACATTTTTTGAGCATGAGGTGGAGGGCGGGGGAGTGTGGTCAGCCTTTTTTGTCAAGGAAGCCGCGAGTACGCGCTGCTTCCAGGGCTCTAGCCACCAGACATGGGTCCACTTATGAGATTAGCAGCCGGGCGCCCGGGCTGCGCGTGAGAACCCGCCGCTCTGTCTAGCGACGTAGCACTGCCGACACTGCGCTGCAACTGCCGCTAATTCGTCACGGCGTGCACGGGAGATGGATCGTCTGGCCCACCGCATACCTCAGGGTTAATCCCCCATTGAGAAAGCCGACGGCGCCGCCGAATTCCAGGAACGTCGGCTCGACGCGCGAAGGTGGGGGGATTACCGGCGTCTCCATTGTTGTCGCGCCCTGGTCAGCATGACGCACTGTCGCCGTCTTTCGCCCTCACCCCGCGGAGTCGCCCGAACTTGCTCGTCGGCGAGCGTGCCGTTGACCCGAAGATAGCGGCGCCTCATTGAATATTCCGTGGCATGCTGAGTGACAGCTGTCTACGTGAATTTAGGCACTCCCTTGCGCGTGTACGAACGCTACAGGGGCGTTCCCGAGAGAGGGTGATCTCGAGGTTTTATAAGACCGAACTTGACCGTTGGAAATCGTTCTTGTCTGAGCGCTGAGCTGGCAGTTCCCGGCGGGACACGGAGTCTCGACCGTTAAAGCTAGGTTGGGATTTGGGAGCCCCCTAGTCGAGGTTAAGATCGCGTCGGAGGTTTAGGGTGCAGCGCCGCACCGGGCAACTAGACGGATCTTGCGGCGAGACAGGCTCTCGGCCGTTGTTTCTCGAGCGGTTTGTGTACGCTCCGAGAATAGGAGAGTTAGACGAAGTTGAGAAGCTCAAGTGATTTGTGCGCACTTGGAGCTAGCGTCTAGCCGAAGTTTGCAGTTTTTCCTTTATTACTCATGTACCCAGTTTTCCTACTGTAAATAGCCGTATATAAACTCCTCGTTTCATTTAATCAACTTCAACGCCTCGAGTTCGTCAATTCGACCGCCACCTCCAAGAACTTCAACACCATCGCCCTGCCAGCCTCCTGCCAAATCAACCGGAGCCCGGGCGATTGGGTTCCTGATCGACACCGGACTTAGGGGAAACGATCTTTACTGTTAGCTTGGACACCCAACAATGCTCGACGGGTGGGTTTGGTGCAGGGTGTGGGCAAAAGTGCACTAGATGGTACGTGGTCGTAGATAGAGGGGAACACGTTGGAGAGGATGGTGGGGTTGTAACAGGTGCTGGTTTCAGGTCGGTGCCTGACGCGTGCCTCGTAGGTGCATCGGCACTAAGTCCATTTCTTCTCCGCGTTCTTATTTCTTGCGGAAGTGTACAATCTCTGTGCGGGTGTATAATGTGCACAATGCAATCCATCACTTGTCACATGATTTCGTGTTCTCACAACTTGTTTCAAAGATGAATTAAGCCTGAAAATTTTCTTCTTATCATGGGACTTTTTTATTGTTCTAACAGAAATGTTAACTTTCTTTATATTTTTACTTCACTTCGCATCACTTGTATACATGATTTCGTGTTCTTACAACTTTTTTCAAAGATGAATTAACCCTGAAAAATTTCTTCTCATTCATGGAACTTTTTTTATTGTTCCAAGAGAAATGTTAATTTCTTTATATTTTGCCGCCTTATGAGGGATACGATGTGCTGCTAGTTTACGATGCACACAAACACATTATTCCAAGTACGTTTTCAGTGATCATGGCTCCAAACTGCGCAAAATTCAGTTTTTATTGATTTTCAGTTTATTGTTGCTGTTGAAATATTGCAGAGAATAAATAACTCTGGCTCTAAAAATAATAAATAACAACAAATAACCCTCAACATGAACCCATCCACACGCACACGGAAACATAGAATACATTCACATCCACGTGTCAGCGCTGCAGCCATTGGACAGGTCCCAAAGACCTTATCCAGCCAGCCGTATCCGTTTAATTTCGCTGGTGATAAGGAGCCCTGCTCGTAGCGGCTGATAAGAAGGCGCCACAGCATGCGTTTATGAGCCATTTTAGCGAACGCTGTCGGCGTTGGCGGCTGTCTCTAACGTAAGAGAAATAACGGGGCTCGGAGAGCAGTGCGGGCTGCTTACACGCGTGCACCGAGTGTAAACCTGCGGCGAATCTCTTTCTTTGTCAACGTATACCTGTGATATGAACAGCGCGCCGAAATGAAGGCAGTCGTACTCGGTCTCGTCCTCTTCTGCACTGCTAGCGTCCCACACCCCGGTACGGCATCAGTCGCACCTGAAGGTAAGTAGTTGCGTTAACGTTAAGTCGACGACAGAAAAGGGAACGTCTCATCAGAAAGAGGCAAATGATCGTGTTTGGTATGGGTTTTCGTCATGCTTGCTTTTTTGAAATGTCACTATATAACGGGGATCAGGCGTTCACGCGTTGACTTTCATCTGAGGCTGTTCACAGTAATTGCGTGGTTCAAGTGCAAATGAAGTATGAACAGAAAAAAAAGGAGGAAACGTATTTATTAACGAATTGTTGCGAGGTTCGTAGCTCTTCGTTCTTTTCGCTTCAAACCAGAAGGCAAGTGATAGTTAATGGGACAAAAACGGAGCAAGCAGCGTTTGATAAAGGGTAAGGCGCAGACCACCACCTCACGTGTGCTCTTTTTTGAAGAGACATGACGAGGACGGTACACATTCACGAATAACGAAGCAGACCAAAATATCGATAGGGTACGAAAGCAAATGGCACGTGGCCATTCCTACTGATGCGGTAGGGTCAGCAGCTCTAGCAGTACGATTCGGTTGTAGGTCAGACGTGTTGTGGGACAGGCTGGCAATACCGAGTTCGCGTCACCCTGCCTCCCCATCCCACAACCCTCCTGGTATGTCTAATTTTGCCGAGACTTCATTCAAGGATCGATACCTGGCCCACTAAAGTAAAGTGGCCATGTGGGCAAGTTGGTACACGTTCACGGTGTAAATGCAGCGCAATAAACGAGACTCAAAAGAAGACAAACACGGCGAGTTCTCGTCCTGTCTATCTTTGTGTGTTGCTTGTAGGGCTGCATTTAAAATATAATCTTGGCCCACTGCTCTTCAAGCTGTTACAGCTTACATATTCCCCGAGGCTGCAACTAGGCCATGCACCAAGCTGGTACAACTGAGGGACAATGAGCTGAATTCCCAACATGTCAGGTAGCTCGAGTGCTAGAGTGGACACCTCAGCACGATTTGCCGTTTACGGCGATTACATTGTCTTCTGGATGGAAGCGGTTGATTAGAAGTGCAAGGAGGTATATTCAGACCGAAATACAGGTAGCAGTATTCAGCCTTAATAGGTCCCTCGCAGAGCTTGCTGAAACTGTCACCCAACAAAACAGAATTCCTTAGTGACGCCAATGAACTCGGCGCATCACCGGACACTCCAAACGGGAAACGAAACTTGAACCTCGCAAATAAGCACTGTTCGACTTCTCGCCGTCCAAGTTATTAGCTTAATTCGTGCCACCGCATGGATATTTGTGCCCTCGGCACAACTTCGCGACACACACTCCACCTCTTTTTGCGCATGCCAGATAAATTCGGCGGATTCAGCCAATGGCCCTGGCTTAGGCTTGCGCAAGCCGTGCCGGAAAGCAGTATCACCAGAATCATGTGCGGAATGCCAGCACACAGTTTGACACAAAAAACCAGTACGGAAACTGAATATCTTGTCCCATGCAACAAACAACGGGGACATTCACGGGGCTTTCTAAACACACTACCATGGATATCCTCAACCACCACTCGCCAAACAGCGGAAGAAACGCAATACACACTAACAGCGCCTTGACATACGCACCACTACGATGGCCAAGCACGCAGACGATGGGATCTGCAAAGAGAGAGAGAGAGAGAGAGAGAGAGAGAGAGAGAGAGAGAGAGAGAGAGAGAGAGAGGAGAGAGAGAGAGAGAGAGAGAGAGAATAGTCTTTAATGATACTGGTGAGGTTAGCCTGGCCAAGGCGCCTAGCTTGCTACACCAGATGTATGAAAAAATAAAATCGATGAAGAGATGATGATAATCACTGTGATGAAGATGATGCGCTCATTAATAGAGACCTGTTTAAAGAGTCTGATCAAGTCTTGTGCTTCGCAGGAAAGACAATACAGCTTTTGTCGCTCGAGATGCTCGTTTAGAGTTCGACCAAGGGCCTAGCACGTCACTTAGAGTTAGTCCTGTAGAAAGCGTAAGATTCAAAAAGGACACTACAAGGGACGTTCTAGCTGCTCTATACCGCGTACACTCACATAATACGTGGTTCAAGTCCTCGCGCACGTCACAAAGAGTGCAGAAGGGGGAAAACAGCCAAATGGAGCCTACGGTAATACCATTTCCATCCCACACTGAGATCGTCCAACAACTGGTATCATGCGCCGTAAACCAATCTAAAGACGAAACGCAGCTGTACGGGTACGATACATGACCAAGTTTACGCATGGCAAAGGTCCTGATGAATGGGACATCACACAGATAACTCACTTGATGAAAAGCAAGCGGCCATAGCTTGGGTATGCCCTGAACACCTTGCCCTCAAGGGCAGCCGCGAAGTCGCACTAATTCAAGCACTCCAACAACCAGCCACGATGTTTCGACTTACGTGGACACCGGGTCACACAGCTGGAGCTGATGGAAATCATCAAGCTCACGACGCTGCAGGGAGCGCCTCCTCACCTCACATCCCCTCCACTGATTTCTAACCTTTGGCATGCGCCTACTGGAGCTACAGGGCAGTAGCACCGTCAACGCTTGCAGCATTAAAACCGGCTACTTCAACAGGTTGCCCCCCAGGGCTTCGTATCGGCAGGAACCACTCTCAGGAGGCGAGAAGAAGTTTTTTTTTTTTAACAAGGCCTGCGCCAGCGCGGCATGTATACACCAGACGTACCCGAAAATAATGTAGTGGTGCAACCTCCCTCACATAGGCTTCCACGTGCACCATTTGTGGGCAGGCTACAGCGCCTACACTATAGCCTTTAATCTGGGACTGTTTGACCTTCGGCAACGGCAGAACCACCCTGCTTAATAACTCGTTATGTCTATCCGACGCGCACGCGCACCTAGAACTACTTATTCGGAGCACTGGACCAATACGCACTGGAAATTAGTCCTCTATAAAGCACTAGAGCGCCCTTGGCCATTATTTCTGGCGGCACACACGATTCAAGACGGCCATGAAAGGCCTATGGTCCCACAATGAATTTTAGTCGTATCCGCTTTCTTTCCCTTCCTACTGACCTTCTCTTCACAGTGCTGCGGGCCCCTTTGCTAATAAAATCCATCCATTCCTTCATTCACAGGGACAACGCTCATGTAGGCGCGTTTTTCGCGAAACAACACTGCTGTCGCTGTAAAAGCAATGATGTTCCTAATGACAATTCTAGCGAAAACATCCGCGTTAGCGGGCACTCCAAAAATTAGGCGCCCAACAAATCTGTCGCTCTCGTGATAATTACAGCACAGTGCGGCGCAGTGCCCGCGGTTTACAATGATGCCTGTGTATTGCACTGGGGTCTGTTTAGAAGTCAAACGGACGAAGGCGATCAAACAGTGTGTAAGCGGCCCTGTCTCGAGCAGCGGAAGGAGCGGAACAGCTAAGCTGATCACGATTACGCTAGTCATACTGCACGCTCGCTGCGCGGGGGTTTTCCAAGTTCTGCTTGGGTTTTTGCCTCAGCTTGAATCCTTTGACCTGAAGCTCTCTCCTTCATTATAATATATATATGAGCTAAGTAGAGACAGAGATTCACGAGAAAAACATAAAAAACAAATAAAAGTTTACTAACGTTTCAGTACCTTACCTTATTTTCTGGCGCTCTCTGTGAGTATGATTCCAGTATTCCAGTAATTCTAGTATTATGATATATATATATATATATATATTTGACCGATGGGTTGACCGACGGCGATGGTTGAGTGGTAAAACACTCGTATCATAAGCGGGAGGTACCAGGTTCGAATCCTGGGCCACCGGATACCCACCGGTTTCTTTAAAGGGTACAAGCGTCCCCGTACCGTAGCTTGTCTCGACGGTGGAACAAACGCTTGGAGCTTGACCACAAGCAGCCGTGGAAGGCTATGTGGGAGGTCCCTCGAACCCGGTCGGGCGGGGTCAGGAGCCGCTGGGCACCCACCCAGTCAAAAGGGTACAAGCCCCGACTGTACTGCCTCGGCAGGGGATAAAGGACTTGGACACGCTCTGCCACTGCGGCATACGTGGGAGGCTGCTGCTCCCCGACTTCAGTCGCTGGCCACCCACCAGTTTGAAAAATGGGAACAGACGCTTACCTTGCGGGGTTCCTGGAAACCGTAATACCACGCCGGACCGTATCACTGGGTAACAAGAAAGTGGCAGGTACTTCGGTACCGCTGGGCACCAACCAGTATAAAAAATTGGTACAAGCACTCCATGAACAGGAGATCCAGTGCTTGGGAAGTTACCCGACTTCGTCGGGAAATGCCCCAGTGGAAGGGGTCGTAACTTTTGACCGACGGCGATGGTCAAGTGGTAAAACACTCGTATCGTAAGCGGGAGGTACCAGGTTCGAATCCTGGGCCACCGGATACCCACCGGTTTCTTTAAAGGGTACAAGCGTCCCCGTACCGTAGCTTGTCTCGACGGTGGAACAAACGCTTGGAGCTTGACCACAAGCAGCCGTGGAAGGCTATGTGGGAGGTCCCTCGAACCCGTTCGGGCGGGGTCAGGAGCCGCTGGGCACCCACCCAGTCAAAAGGGTACAAGTGCCCCATGTACTGCCTCGGCAGGGGATAAAGGGCTTGGACACGCTCTGCCACTGCGGCATACGTGGGAGGCTGCTGCTCCCCGACTTCAGTCGCTGGCCACCCACCAGTTTGAAAGTTGGAACAGACGCCTACCTTGCGGGGTTCCTGGAAACCGTAATACCATGCCGGACCGTATCACTGGGTTACAAGAAAGTGGTAGGTACTTCGGTACCGCTGGGAACCAACCCGTATAAAAACTGGTACAAGCACCCCCTGAACAGAGGATCCAGTGCTTGGGAACTTGCCCGACCTCGTCGGGAAATGCCCCAGTGGAAGGGGTCGTAACATTTTAACCGCAGCGGTGGCTCAGAACAGCACTCGCCTCGTATGCGGAAGGTACTGGGTTCGAATCCTGGTGCCGCCGGGCACCCACCGGTTTCTTTAATGGGTACAGGCGTCCCTGGTCGTGTGCGGACCCTTGAAAGGGGAATCCACGTCTGGAAAGCTGCCTTTACCCTATCGAGGGGCCCCTGACCCTTGTTCATCTGGCGGAGCCCCCCGGCCATGATGCCGCGTTGCGCCACTGCCGGGGGTGAAAGAGTCTGGCGGCATGTCCTGCCACAGGCGGTTGCGAGTTGAGCGTCCATCGTGGCGGTGGAAGGCACCATGTGAATTCGTGTTCCTACCCGCCGCTGTGGCTCAGTGGCTAAGGCGTTGCGCTGCTGAGCACGAGGTCGCGGGTTCGATTCCCGGCCGCGGCGGCCGCTTTTCTGATGGAGGCGAAAAGCAAAAACGCCCGTGTGTTCGAAATTTCGGCGCACGTTAAAGATCCCCAGGTGGTCGAAATTAATCCGGAGCCCTCCACTACGGCGCGCCTCATCGCCTGCGTTGCGTCGGCGCGTTAAACACCACAATCTTATCGAATTCGTGTTCCTTGGTGGCGCCGGGCACCTACCGGTAAAATAGGTACAAGCGACTCCCCGGCCTGGCGCTCGGCCCTTGTGTGGGACTACAAAGCTTGGGAAGTTCACCCGGCTTGCACGGGAAATCGCCCCTATGGAAAGGGGCGGCTGCAAAAACGCAGGAACTTCGACCGAGGGCGATGGTCGAGTGATCAAACACTCGTATCGTAAGCGGGAGGTACCAGGCTCGAATCCTGGGCCACCGGATGCCCACCGGTTTCTTTGAAGGGTAAAAGCGTCCCTGTACTGTAGCTTGTCTCTACGGTGGAAAAAATGCTTGGAGCTTGACCACAAGCAGCCGTGGAAGGCTATGTGGGAGGTCCCTCGAACCCGTTCGGGCGGGTCAGGAGCCGCTGGGCACCCACCCAGTCAAAAGGGTACAAGTGCCCCATGTACTGCCTCGGCAGGGGATAAAGGGCTTGGACACGCTCTACCACTGCGGCATACGTGGGAGGCTGCTGCTCCCCGACCTCAGTCGCTGGCCACCCACCAGTTTGAAAGTTGGAACAGGCGCCTACCTTGCGGTGTTCCTGGAAACCGTAATACCACGCCGGACCGTATCACTGGGTTACGAGAAAGTGGTAGGTACTTCGGTACCGCTGGGCACCAACCAGTTTAAAAATTAGTACAAGCGCCCTCTGAACAGGGTATCCAGTGCTTGGGAAGTTGCCCGACTTCGTCGGGAAATGCCCCAGTGGGAGGGGTCGTAAGTTTTTAACCGCAGCGGTGGCTCAGAGGTACAGCACTCGCCTCGTATGCTGAAGTTACTGGGCTCGAATCCTGGTGCCGCCGGGCACCCACCGGCTTCTTTAATGGGTACAGGCGTCCCTGGTCAAGTGCGGACCCTTGAAAGGGGAATCCACGTCTGGAAAGCCGCCTTTACCCTATCGAGGGGCCCCTGACCCTTGTCTATCTGGCGGGGCCCCCGGCCATCATGCCGCGTTGCGCCATTGCCGGGGGTGAAAGAGTCTGGCGGCATGTCCTGCTATAGGCGGTTGCGAGTTGAGCGTCCATTGTGGCTGTGGAAGGCACCATGTGAATTCGTGTTCCTTGGTGGCGCCGGGCACCTACCGGTAAAATAGGTCCCTCGGCCCTTGTGTGGGACTACAAAGCTTGGGAAGTTCACCCGGCTTGCACGGGAAATCGCCCCTATGGAAAGGGGCGGCTGCAAAAACGCAAGAACTTCGACCGAGGGCGATGGTCGAGTGGTGAAACACTCGTATCGTAAGCGGGAGGTACCAGGTTCGAATCCTGGGCCGCCGAATGCCCACCGGTTTCTTTAAAAGGTACAAGTACAAGCGTCCCCGTACCGTAGCTTGTCTCGACGGTGGAGCAAATGCTTGGAGCTTGACCACAAGCAGCCATGGGAGGCCACGTGGTAGGTCCCTCGAACCCCTTCGGGCGGAGTCTGGGACCGCTGGGCATCCACCAGTTCAAAGGGTACAAGCGCCCCCTGTCTCGGCGGGGTATGAAGGGCTTGGACACGCACTACCACTGCGGCAGACGTGGTAGGTTCCTCTGGAGCAGCTGGTCACCGACCAGAATAAAAATGGGGACAGGCGCCCCCCGTACGGGGGATCCAGTGTACTGGTTCCACCACGTCGGTTTGTACCATGGGGTACGAGAATGTGGGAGGTACTTCGGTACCGCTGGGCACCAACAAGTAAAAATTGGTACAATCACCCCCTGCACAGGGGATCTCGTGCTTGGGAAGTTACCCGACTTTGTCGGGAAATGCCCCGGTGGAAGGGGTCGTAACTTTTGGCGGGAGTAACTATGACTGTCTTGTTAATCCGTGCAAAAGCAGGGATAACAGATTTACCCAATGGCCGGGAGCAGTAGCGCGCTCCTTTAATCCAGCGTCGGAGGAGGCCGGGGTGTCAAAGTTGCCTATAACTACGTCAATCGACGGTACACACCTGGTGTCCAATCGGTTTATTAAATATGATTGAGACACGGGCCGGAGGCCATTGCACACCTCTGTAACCCATGCGGGGGCCCAAAGGGGGCTGGTCCATATCGCTGGGGGAGCTGGCATACCCCTGTAACCCTGCTTCTGGGGAGCGCGAGTGTCGAGTTATGGAGGGTGGTAGAACTGGCCCTCCTGGGTGGCCCCAACCTCCACGAGGTTGCCGCTGGGAAACAGGTGGAACTTCCGAAAGGGATACGGCCCGTTCGTCACATGGCGTTTCGTCATGGGCCGGCTCGTAATAGGCCGTTTGGTTACATAGGATCATTCTTCATAGGCCGGTTCGTAATGGGCCGTTTGGTCACACAGGATCATTTGTCATAGGCCAATTTGTCACTTAGGAAAGTTCGTCACAGGTGCACAAAATGAATGTCCACGTGTTGTTTTTTTCGACTCGAAAGAGAGAAGCGAGGCCCAGGTTTAGTTAGTTTTTTTGTACTTTGGGCCGTACATCTAGCAAAGCTCAAGAAAGAATGCAAGACAGAGTGGGAAAGTAGAGTGACGTGTTCGGACAAGATTATAGATACGAGTTCAACGGGATACGGCCCGTTCGTCACATGGCGTTTCGTCATAGGCCGGTTGGTAATAGGCCGTTTGGTTACATAGGATCATTTTTCATAGGCCGGTTCGTAATGGGCCGTTTCGTCACACAGGATCATTTGTCATAGGCCAGTTTGTCACTTAGGAAAGTTCGTCACAAGTGCACAAAATGAATGCTTACGTGTTGTTTTTTCGACTTGAAAGAGAGAAGCGAGGCACAGGTTTAGTTAGTTTTTTTTTCTACTTTGGGCAGTACATCTAGGAAAGCTCAACAAAGAATGAAAGCCAAAGTGGGCAAGTACGGTGACGTGTTCGGTCAACATTATAGATACGAGTTCAACAACCCAAGACAGAAAAGTGAGACGGGGACGTAGACCAACAAAGTTCTTGGAAGACGGGCAAGGCGACTGGTTCTAAGTGGTCCCGAGGGGGGCGGATGGGAAAAGCGAGGGGGGCGGATGGGAGCCGTATGGACTGCAGGACCAGGATAATTCCTGCACAGTATCCCCGAAAGCCCAACATTTTTTGTGGCGTGCCTTACTGCCAGTTTAGGATCGCCGTGATGGCCGCTAAGAATACCAGTACTGCGAAAACGGTGTGCAAAGTAGTTATAGTCATGCCTCATCACCACTTACGTCCAAAAAAAGCCTACGAATTTTGTTTTTGCGTTCCTGTGACGAACTTTCTTAAGTGACAAACTGACCTATGACGAATGATCCTATGTGACCAAACGGCCTATTACAAACCGGCCTATGACGAAACGCCATGTGACGAACGGGCCTACACCCCTTCCGAATGTGGGTGAAGCTAGGCAAATAGGGGTCACCCAATGGCTGAACCCAGCAGCACAAACCCGCGCCAAAAGATGAAAGTATAATACATATATATATATATATATATATATATATATATATATATATATATATATATATATATAGCGAATCAGAATAGGAAAATGAGGGGCTCATTGAAAATAAGACAGAAATAAGAATTTGCAGTCAAGAAGACCTCGGAAAGCAAAGGGGAGGATGTAGTAGCTCAAGATAAAGAATTTGGAAAATAAGAAAGTGGAGAAAAAATTCCCGCCAGGTGGGATCCGAACCAACGACCTCCAGAATATCCGGTCTGGTGCGAAAACCACTACGCTACCGGCGGGGCTACTTTAGCCTCCACTTTCTAGGCTATTTATGTTCAGGTTTTTTTTGTTTCCTGTGCTTGGGGGTGGTAGCCAGCGCCACTCGGACTACTCGGGGTGAAGGGGACCTTCTTTTTAACCCCCGGGCCGTGACTCGAGCGTCTACGGCATGTCGAGAGTGGTTGACCAGCGTTGAACCCTCTTAAGCTCCCTATGGCACCAAGACTGCCAGAACAGAGGCCCTCGCTATGCATGTAGCGAATCAGAATAGGAAAATGAGGGCTCGTTGAAAATAAGACAGAAATAAGAATTGGCAGTCAAGAAGACCTCGGAAAGCAAAGGGGAGGATGTAGTAGCTCAAGATAAAGAATTTGGAAAATAAGAAAGTGTAGAAAAAATGCCCGCCAGGTGGGATCCGAACCCACGGTTATCGCACCAGACCGGTATTCTGGAGGTCGTGGGTTCGGGTCCCACCTGGCGGGCATTTTTCTCCACTTTCTTATTTTCCAAATTCTTTATCTTGAGCTACTAGATCCTCCCCTTTGCTTTCCGAGGTCTCTTGACTGCCAATTCTTATTTCTGTCTTATATATATATATATATGATATATATATATATATATATAATATATATATATATATATATATATATATAATATATATATATATATATATCTATATATATATATATATTGTATATATATATATAGATATATATATATATATAGAAATAAAGTTTGGCAGTCAAGAAAACCTCGAAAAGCAAAGGGGGGGATATGGTAGTTCAAAACACGTAAAGAATTCGGAAAGAAAGAAAGTGGAGAAAAAAATGCCCGCCAGGTGGGATCCGATCCCACGACCTCCAGAATACCGGTCTGGTGCGATAACCACTACGCTACCGGCGGGG
Organism: Haemaphysalis longicornis; assembly: GCA_013339765.2. Classification (NCBI taxonomy): domain Eukaryota; kingdom Metazoa; phylum Arthropoda; class Arachnida; order Ixodida; family Ixodidae; genus Haemaphysalis; species Haemaphysalis longicornis. Next base: position 80,756,023 of record CM023450.1, read on the forward strand.
CTATTTTTCCCCTCCACTTTCTGGGTATTTATGTCAATGTAATTTTTGCTGTGCTTGGGGGTGGTAGCCAGCGCCACTCCGACTTCTCGGGGTGAAGGGGACCTTCTTTTTAACCCCCAGGCCGTGACTCGAGTGTCTACGACATGTCGAGAGTGGTCGACCAGCGTTGAACCCTCTTAAGCTTCCTATGGCACCAAGACTGCCAGAACAGAGGTCCTCGCTATGCATGTAGCGAATCAGTATAGGAAATGAGGGGCTCGTTGAAAATAAGACAGAAATAAAGTTTGGCAGTCAAGAAAACCTCGGAAAGCAAAGGGGAGGATATGGTAGGTCATTGAAACACGTAAAGAATTTGGAAAGAAAGAAAGAAAGTGGAGAAAAAATGCCCGCCAGGTGGGATCCGAACCCACGACCTCCAGAATACCGGTCTGGTGCGATAACCACTACGCTACCGGCGGGGCTATTTTTCCCCTCCACTTTCTGGGTATTTATGTCAATGTAATTTTTCCTAGCCAGCGCCACTCCGTCTTCGTGGGTTCGGATCCCACCTGGCGGGCATTTTAAATAAAGGCCAAGTTTACTGTTGTCCATTTGTCTTGCTATTTTCCTAACGGAGGGAGCAAACAATAATCGAGAGGAAGCACATCCCGGCTCCTGGCCTCTGTGAATGCTCCGCGCATTTTCAGCCATCTAAAATAACTTCTGCCTAATTATACTCTTATTTCCTGGACACTCTTGGGAATCAGCGCAATAGCCTATAGCGTACGTGTGGCCTCACAGGACCTGCTGTATATTCCCCCAATGGAGTAATTCTCTGATGGCGGAACGAAAGCCCTAATGGTCGGTCATAGTCAGTTGAAATATCTATACACTACGTTTCGACAAAACATTATCCTCTAACGGCCAGGCTGACCTGACTTTATTATTGTTCTCGGAGTAATTTATTTTTCCTCACTCACCCTCAGTTGCGCTTTCAAAAGTGTCATTGAAAGCATACAGACAGCATTGGCGTTACTGTATACATGGGCGGCGAGAACGCGCTACAGAAGGGTGTCCTTTACCCACGTTAAATGCCTTCTGCTTTAGAGTTAAAGGGGCCCTGAAAGGCATTTTGAGCACACTAAATGAACTAGCGCAACCGTTAGATTGGGTCGTCAACGTACTCTGTGCCAAGTATTACTCTTTTACGCGCAGCGGAAAGCTCACACTTTTGTTGCAAAGTTTGTCGTTTTTTTCTCACCCTTTCCTTTGTGTTTTTGGACGCCGCCATCTTCACATGTCTACATCATCGATTCCCAGATGTTCGTCATGAGCTAGACATCCTGCTATTGGGCGGCTTTTTCACGCACTTCCGGCAAAGAGATGAGTCGTCTGCTCAGCGTCGGCTCGCCGGCTGATCTGCCAGCGGAGTGCCGGAGTGCTTGGGCATTTTACGACAAACGAAACAAATGTAAAACAAACGCTTAACCGTTTGTATTGAATGCAACACGGCCATAACACGACATGGATATTCTCTTACCTGAGTACGTTCCATAAAGAAAGCGCTGAAGCCCCGTGGCACTTCTTTCGTGCAATCGCAGAGAACGCCCTGAGCCGAATGCCCGGGTGTGACGCGGACATTTTATTCAACTTCAAAACAATCCAGAGATGCGTTTCGAACGAACACAACGTCACAACATGCGTTGCAAGTCTGAACCGCGATTGACAGACGATGGGTTTCCTCCTCCTTCCCGTAGTAAATTCGGTACTCACCTCGCGCGCGGTTGCGGGAACGAACAGCAAGTCACTTAACTCTGGCGCACAAGCCGATGGCTTTTACCCACGCACACTGCACATACCCCATGCGAGGTTGAGTCGTACGTCGCTCGAGAAAGATAATCCAGACCATAGGAAGCACTATCCACCCGCAGAAGCACAACGTCGCATTTCATCGCGAAACAAAGGCGTCCACAACACACACCATCGCCTCTTGTAATGCCAAACGCATCTCGCACTTCCCAATGGGCGTGAGTGGTACGCCTGCAACAGCCACATGTCGCGAAGTGGGGCCCCAAGCTGAACCGGGATCACGCAACCGTAACTGACTTCTGGAGTGGTTTGTGCCTTGTTGCCAAGGCAACCGATGTTTGAGATTGTTAAAGAAATGGCGCTCGCTCCAGCGCTAGAAAGCTCAGAGCCGCGACGGAGCATGTTTTGCCAACGTTGCCGCTCTCCACCACGCGTCGCCCCAAGCTAAACTGGTCGCATGATTGAAGCATTTTGTGCACGGGTTCTGTATCGGTTTAACATACTATGACTTTTTCACATGCCGCCGGCAGGAATTACCACCGCCGCAAAATAAGACCCGGCACCAGCGGGGCCACATCTGATGCGGCGCTTTTTGGATAAACAGTGCGCGGTGCATCAAGGGAACGAGCGCACGACCCTCCCCGTGCGGCTGCGAGTTCGCCGCCGATAAAAAGTCATGTGCCGCCAGCAACGTACACCGCGAAAGGGCAAGGCCAGGCCGCCGCATACATGCGGCCAGATTTTTCGTTCGCTTTTCCAGCCTTGAGCGCAGTGCGGGATTCATGGTGTCAACAAAGCTTGCCCGTAGCAGACGACAGTTTGAGCAGCGCAATAGCGGAAGTACGTCACCGCTGCGGAGCGCAGCATCATGGGAGGCAAGGCTGGCGCGCCGTCAACAGCGGAGAGTAAGTCGAAAGGAGGAGGAAACGCGGAGCGACGATAATGCGCGGTTTTTGATTTACGATTTCTCAGCTAATACTCATCGCTTTAACAAAATTCTTGCGGGAGGAGATTGCAAATACATTGCTTTATTTGGGTACATGTACATTCATGCATCAGCGGAAGGTATTTCAGGACCCCTTTAAAACTTTCTTTGTGTTAATAACTCGTTCGACGGCGCTGTGTTTTGGCAGTTTCCCGCCATGTTGACCCAGATCTTTTATCAGCTGCATTGAAACTTTGTTTGGTCCGGCTACCAATTTCGGGGGGATGTTCGGCGTTTCCAAGGTGAACATTCCTGTCCTATGGCAATTTTCTTTCCGTGGCCATGTTGCATTTGTTACGTTTGTCGAAGCTGGGACTTTTCCGAAAGTCTTACGTAATAATCTCTCATAACGGAGTGTTCATTCTAATGTATTACCGTTATCATCCTGCACGCAGGTTTGCCTGCATGCTTCAGAAAATGCGGGAACCTTTCCGGCGCGCCTTTATTTCTCTAGTGTACATGTTACATATATCCCGCGTTCAACCTCCACGCTTGTAGCACGATAATAGATGGCGCTGTAGTGGCAATCTTAATCAGCTTATAGTAATCGCCTGAATTTTTTGCTACTGAAACGGTTTCTGTGCGTTCTTTTGTGAGTACGGTAAGGAATTGGGCTAGTTGGTTGTGCATACTGATACAAAGATGAAGAGCCATTCACCAGGTTACGACGTTCAGCGCCTGTTTGTATAAAAAAGAATGTTTCTTTTTCTGTTTCCCTCCTTTCCAATTATATCTTGTAACCGTTAATTTCTACGTGTTTTTATGACCAAACAAATATTGCACTTCTAATAAATCAGTTGTTTGTTTGCGCTCGTGCTGTATACTTCGTCCGTGTGTCTTCTTCAAATTGTGTTCCTTGTAACCTAAGGCGCATTCTATCAACGTGCGTTGTTTTCCTCATCACTTTTTTCTTGCAACGTTCATTCTCTTATTATCATATCTGGCGGGCCAACGCAGCACTCAGGGTCAAGCCACCACAAGAAAGGCACGAAAGCAGTTGCGGGCCTAAGAAGTGGCTCCGGCTCAAAACACGAGCTCTTCAGTGGTGAAAATATCTCTGCTCCCGCTCGCGCGCCCATATGTTGGGTCAGCGCCGTATACGGTCCGGGGGGTTTCAGTGGCACCGCATTGTTGCGCGGGGGGACTTCTCGCTCGCGCCGATTTTAGGGCGCAGCCTTTTGGTGGCCGCCTCTGGGCTCAGCCGCGTCGTCGTCGTAACCGATTGAACGATGGCAAGACCAAACAGTGAAAGAAAGCGAAGGAGGAGAGTGGAGGAGAGTGTCGCGAAGACCGAATCGTGAAAGAAAGCAAAGGGGGAGAGTGTCGCGAAATTGTGAGGGGAAAGCGGTTCGCCGGGGCGGCACGAGCGCTCTCCGAAAGGCGAGGGAGGGGGGAGGGGGCAGTATGCTGTGCCCGCACGAGACGCTCGTCTGCGCGACGCTGGCGAAAACCTGAGGGGGCGTGCGCATGACGATGGTGTCCGTTCCCTGCCTAAGGCGCGGGTCGCGGTCCCTTCGTGAGACGCACTTCGCGCCGCCGACGCAGAGGCTCATCATCGCTGCCGTCGAGAGAACCCACGAATGAATGCTGAGCGCACTGCTGCTGCGCCCAAATATCGCATTAGGAAGTATCTAATCGCCAGCCAATTTTTTTTCCTTCGTGGTCAACACTGCCGACGACGCCGACTTTTCTGCGACAAGAGGCTGTTAACGCTACTCGTCCATAAGATTTCTATATTACTGAGACGAATGTTCCTTTAACGTGATTCAATGGCGACGCGTGCTTACTGATCATATGCAATTGTACATTGAGCAATGTGTGTGGAGGTATCTGAAGGGGGCTGTGACCTAAAGATAAAGCTCGTTTTATTCCATTGTTTAAGGGAGGTATTGTATTCTATCGCGCCCCTTATCAAGGTTCATTGTTTCCTCTATAATGACAGCCAGACAGGCTGTCATTGATAAGGCTATGGGTAGTAAGGCAGTCCATGGCGAAGCGGTTAGAGAAAGCGTCTTGCTTTCTTTATGTTTTTCGGCGTCAAGAGTGCCCAATCTTGTTCTAATGTCCGTGCGACTGTTTTTATTTTAGCGCTAATTTTCTTCAAACACATAGAGAAGGCTCTTAGAGAAAGTACGAAGAGACAGCTGGCATCTCACATTTCCACGCTGCTCTGGTATAGCTGTTTTAGTCACCGCCGTGATCAGTGCGTATGTTTGCCCTCCGTTCATGGCTGTGTCTTCTCGAAATGATGCCCCCTAAATTGTCAATTTGTTTGAGCTTTGGGAGCACTTTTGCGTATCCACAGAAAGTGTAATGCCGAGCCGAGGCTTTTTAAACATATTGCAATTGTTCTGAATTTCTGCAAAATATCTGGGTCGCTCCATATAAGTCCGTCTGACCCTCTATTCCCTCGAAACAGAACGGGAATTGAAAACCAGAACATAGAAAAAAAGGCCAGAGCCTGTGGTCGCGTGCGTGTGCCGATACCCCGCTAAGAGATCTATAGAAAAGAACCGAGTGGGTTACTCTGGAATTCGGGAGGTCGTCACGAGGAAAGGAAAAACGCACCACATGACATCGCTTTGTTATCAAGCGCACACTAAAGTTTCAATAATGTTTAGGCACTGAAAGCTAAATAGCTTTTAGCTTTAACCGAAAAATCACGCTCTGCGTAGCTCTTTCGGCTTTTGTTCGGCGACAAACGATGCTTTGTTTGGAGCTCACCGCTCCTGCCTTCCGCTTCAATCTTTCTTTGAGGCAAAAATGGGCACGTCACAGACCGAACCGACAGAGTCATCGTGGTGCTGTCACTTAAGAGATGTATAAAATTTCCGCAATAATGCATGGTGCTGATCAGTACAAAGTGCGCATGAGCGCAGCCGGTTTCGGCCTTTCTCTGCACTCCCAGAAGTGGTTTGGAGCACCGTGTACCGACCGGGACAGTTTCCCTTTTCTGCTGTAACGCTCTATTAGTGTCGTGTGAGTATATTCCGAATTTCCGCGCTGTTTTGGAGTTTAAAGTAAGTATGGAGAGGTATTTAAGGAACTAGGAGAGGTTAATTAAAAATAGGGCTCAATGACAGCCGACAAAACTCAGGTGTTGGCCCATCGTGGTTACCGAAGCAAGAGCTCGAACTCTGATGGGGCCGTCGTTTTCTCAGCAGTCGCAGATGGCGCGACCAAGAATCAAGTGTTCCTGTGCTACTGGGGAAGCTGGTCGCACTACCGGGACGGCGCGGGCAAGTTCTCGGTGGATAACATCGACGCGTCTCTGTGCACGCACCTGGTCTACGCCTTCGCCAAGCTGGACAACGGGGTCATCGCGGCCTTCGACCCCTACCTGGATCTCAAGGACAACTACGGGCTGGGTACGTGTATGCTGGGCACACAAGCGCATGTCAGTGCGGCTAAGGTTTACGCCGCAACGCTTATCTTACGTTTACACGGCTGCCGTCGGGCGAAGGCCGGGATGTTTGTTTTCCGATACGATTATAGATATCACCATTCATAGACAGGTACTTGTAACGTCCCTTACAAAGCCGTGTCGACGTTCTTGCCTTGTGCATCAAATTTCTGTCTCCAGAACAAAATTCCTTGAAATAAAGCTAGAAAGAGATAGCGACATGATATTAATCTTAATGAGATGAACACAGGAGAGGGGAGAGAACACGTGTTAAGCCGGGTTCGGACCGCTGCTGCAACTTTCAAATATCTTTAAAGAATGACGTCATTTCACGCTCACAGCAAGCCGGACTGCGTGACACGCCGTTTTTTTTTCTTTACGTAAATAGATCACGATATGACTTTTGCGTCGGTAGTCTGAGCATAGCCTTACTCACAACACTTCAAGTAGTCACTAACAAATTAGTATTCGCCCTCAAGCACCCGTCAACTGGCCCAGCAACAAGTTCTTAAGATGTGAGTATGGCGATGATTTGCGGAGGAGGGCCTAGATTTGGCGAATATGAGGTATTAAATAAATTAGCATTTCATTTTCTTGGAAAGTCATCATTGGACTATGCTGCTGAACGGAACATTTGAAAACATTTTGTTGAGCTGAGATTGGGCAAGTACGCCCTGATCAGGTGTTAGTATTATGGCATGGTGCAGGACGAGGCGTACCAGTACGACCCGTTGCACTGAGGTGGTGTAGTTGGCGAGCGGCTTGCGGAAGAGTGGTCCCCGTTCCAGCGACGAAGATACAAAAGCCAAACTTTAGTGCATGGTGAGCGGAGGAAAATGACGGCGCAGAAACACACTGGTGTGTGAAAACATGACAATCGAAACAGGCAAAGTACCGACGTCGAGCTCTGTCCCTAGCGCGCTGACTCACTGCTACTAAGACAAAAGCTTTTAGTCTCCGCTGCAATGGTAAAAGCGTGCCTGGACAACTTTCAAAGCACAGTCAAGCACGCCCAATCGAAAACGCTTTCGTTGACTCGAAGAGGCGATGAGTCAGACACAGCGAACAGCCGACTAGAGAGATGTAATTTTTCATGAAATTTTGAGGGGCGTGTAAAAAAAACAGTTTTTTATGTTTTTTTAAGAAAAATATGAAAAATGAAAAAAAAATACGATTCCGCACAGATCCATAGAAAATTCGACATATTTCTTACGGCGGAAGCCTTAGATGTCTCATCAAACGCGAAAAGTGACCGTATTTGCTGGCGATTACACGAATGAAAACAAATTACGCCAGCTCTAAAAAAGAACACTAAGTGAACAAAATATGCATGGAAACTTATGTGGGTTCCAATGGGTTTTGAACCCGGGTCGCCAGGAGCCGCAGCCCAGTGCGGTAACTGCAGCAGTAACCCTGTACCATGACGGGATGGAAGAAGAATTATCCGGATGCGGGCCGCATGGCAGGTGAACGTGACGCCACCGCAAACACGATGCAGCAGTAATCTCTGGCTTTCGCCCTCTAATCACTTAAAATATTTCAGTGCCCGATGAATTTCTCCGTTTACACTGAATAGAATGTTTTTTCATGCTGCATCACAAAAGTCCCAGCAGAGGTTCCGCTCTCAAAATCTGCGCAGGATTTCACGTTAAATCATTGGTTTCAGAAAGCGTTTTCCCTCACTGCAGACTAGTCGCATCACAACAAATTTCCCAGGAGAAGCTCTCTGTTTTACTGCAAAATAGTATTAGCCTCACAGAGAAGCTGCTGGACCTCGGCGTGCACAACACGCTCGAGGAGATCGGAGAGGCACAGAGAGCCGCCCAGCTCGAGCGGCTCGCGGCAACCAAAACCGGAAGAGCCATCCTGAAGAGAGTGGGCGTAGACCCCGACTCGAGCAAGGACGGCTACGGCCGCACGGCAGAGATCCCGGACTGGGTACGAAGGAGAATGAGAGTCTATCCCATTCCAAAGAACATGAGCCCCGAACACAACCGGGAACGGAGAGCGGCGAGAGACAAGGCAATGGTGGAATTGCACGCGGAGCTGCCGGGGACGAAATACGTCGACGCCGCGGAGTATCGAGAACGCGGGGCATTCACGGCGGTGGTCATCGACGCCAAGACCGGCGGTACGATCACCGCGGCGAGCGTACGCACGAAGGAGGCGCGGTGCGCGGAGGAGGTGGCGATTGCTTTAGCCATCTCGGATCCGGACTGCAAGACCGTGCTGTGTGACTCTAAGAGTGCAGTGCGAAACTATGCCAAGAACAGAGTATGTTGTGGGGCAGTGCGGGTGCTCGCCGCGCTGGACCTCAAGGATAGAGAAGTGACAGTTAAGTGGTTTCCGGCCCACGCCGGGAACGAAGTCTCGGAACATTACCAAAACCACAACGAGACGGCGAACTCGACCGCGCGAGAGTTAACAGGCCGCGCGGCCGTAGCGAACCCGTCTGCGAAATGGTGGGTGGAGACCAAGGATTGGCTGGCCACATATAACGAAATAACGAAGCACTACAGGCTAAGCAGGAGGAGAATGGCGCCGCCCGACCCGAGTCTGACTCGGGAACAGGCGGTGGTGTTCAGACAGATGCAGACGGGTTCGCTACTGACCCCAGTCATTATGAAACACGTGTGCCCCGAGGACGACACGTGCAAGGTGTGTCACAGTGCGCGAGCCACTGCGGCCCACCTGCTGTGGGACTGTACGGCAAGGCCCAGCGAAGCGGCAACAGCAACAACGATCCCGCCGTGGTTCGAGGCTGCGGCGCGGAGCAACGACAAGAACGACTAACTCCAGGCCGTCCAGCGGATCCTGGCTGCCCTTGAAAAGCAGAAGCCGGTCGAAAGCCGAGAGGGCTCGGCCCCCATTCAGGAGCGGCTGAAGGTCCTCGAGGGGAGTAGAGAGGCGGCTGCCGAATAAGAGGGTCTTAGACGGGATGACGTAGGCCGCGTCATGGTGCTCCATTAGGGACACCACAGCAGGCGATTCAATAATGTCTTTACTCACTCACTCATTAGCCTCACCCCCCACCCCTTGTTTTCATTCCGGTGAAGCGGATTTACTCGGCGCTGCTCCGGGGCTCCTCCTCACAACCGCGGACCCCTCTTTCACAATGGTTATCACAACGGTATTCCCCTCGCCACAAGCTATGGCTCTTTCACAAGTTTCGCAGTCGGCTGACAGCAGCCGTAGCGCCGTTATCAGATGATTGCGGTGAATCAACAGCAGCGCGAATGGACGTAAAAACGCCCAAAGTCACCGCCACCGCCGCCGCCGAGAATATAGCCGCGGCCGTTGCCGCCAATAATTCCACCTCGCCCACTAGCTGCGGGTCCCTGCCGGTTGAAAGCAATCTGACAAGGCAGCAACTTGCCCCGTTGGAACGCCGGCGTGAGCACATAATTCTACTTCAGCTTGAAAGCCATTGCGAGCGACATTCTCGCGTAGGCGGCCCTCGGCGGTCATAGTTTTTCTGGCGGAAAAGTAACAATAGCTCTTAGTATGGCCGCATATAAAGTCTTTCTCTCTGTCTTCGCCAGGGTATTTCACGCCTAGTTATGCGCCCACCCTCTGTTGCCGGCTTAGGCGTGCACGGGTTGGCGGTGAAGGGAGGGGGCATGCGCGCATAGCAGGCCCTGGTCGACGCCGCTACCGATGACATACCCGTTGTGGTGGTGGCAGATTTAAACGTGGGAGTCTCATGGCTCAATCCACCCTGTCAGCTGTCCAGCGCAATCGAGCGGTTTGGGTCTGGGTTGGGGTGTTGCACACACAATGAGATGCCTACGACTTCGCAGCAAAAGGGACACTTACGTGTATCTGCCAGAATAAAGGTCGAGGCCTTCGAGGTGTTCACTTGCTATGGGACGGACGTATGTCGTTCGCTTGGAGGAAGAAGAGTGGAAAATGAAGATGCGCCAGCCCGAACACAAGCGTAAATGGGCGCGAAAACAACGAAGAGGAGCTGCGACCGCCGTTGCCGCCTCAAGTTTCAGGTGGTCTAGTAGCTTCGAATTCCTCCCTGATGAACAGCAACTGGCCCGCTTGAAACGCCAACGTGGGCCAATGTCACTTGTTCAGCTTTCAGAGCGACATGTTCGAGCAGTGCCTTCACTTCCAAGCACCCACTGACGACCAGTTGCCGGTTTATGCGTTTGCCGGTTGAGGGAGAGGGGGGGGGATGCGCAGCTAAAGGTTTCATGCCGTTACCGATGGCGTGCCCGTTGTGTTGGCGTGAGGTTTAAACGTTGCCCTCAAACAGCCCAATAGACCCTGTCCGGTGTCTTCAGTGGTAGAGCGGATTGCGTTGGCGTGTTACACAAATGGTAAGATACCTACGACGCTGGAGGGAAAGAGACAGGTCTACGTTTGTCCGCTAGGACAAAGCTGGTGTCGTTCCAAATTTCATCAAGATAATCGGCTAGGAAGAATGATCAGTCGTAAGTTAGCAAGCAAAGGTGCTGGGTTTCGTGCACTCCGTGGATGACGTGAAGCTTTGCAGGTCATCCTTCTTCACAGAGTGGAAGGGCACTAAATTTTTTTTAGATGCAAAGCATCTCTTAGTCGACCCTCCGTCGTCCGCGTACCGAACCCTCTCCTCCTCTCCCACAACAGCTGTGATAACGCCGCTCTCCTCCTCCCCTCTATCTCCACACCACCTGTTGCGCTAGCGCGCGCTGCTCCTCCACTTCCCTCTGCACACCAGCTGCTGATCACGCGCATGCGCGCTGCTCCTCCTCTCCACTCCCTCTGCTCTGGCAAATAAATCCCGTCCGCGCTCCGCTCAGTTGCTTCTTCGGTACGGCGCCGTCCGATACTGAAAATGGACGTCAACGATTCCGTCAGCGAACTGGCTGTCACCCTTCAACTAGCGCCAGCCAGCACACTGTCAGAACCGCGAGCACTCCGAAGACAAGCTGCACAGAGGAGAGCTCGCGACGGCGCCGTACGTAAACGGCAGCGTTGAGCAGCGGATTCCTCGCTTCGAGAACGAGAAGCCGCTTTGAAACGCCAGCGGCGAGTAACTGGATCCAGATGGCGTTCGGCAACGTGACAACGCTTCGAAACGCCAGCGTCGAACAGCGGATTCCTCGCTTCGAGAACGAGAAGCCGCAAAACGTTCCCCACTACTCGATAAATAAAGAAGACATTTAATACGCTACTACACGTGTCTTTACTCTAACAACCAATTAACACGCTACTACTCCACGGCTTTGCATACCCTCAGGGTTCCCACGTGGGAAGATGGTGTAATTTTTTTCAGCCTTACCCTAGTTGAAAAAAACAAAACAAAAACAAAACGAACAAAAAAACCGTTTTTTCCTAAAGCATCTTTGTTTTTTTTAACTGTTCACATCTCTACAGCCGACGCGTCGAGCCCTCGCATGCGCAGTGTAGTCTTGGGCCGCGCCGCAACCTTGACGCCGCCTGCAGCGGGGGCAGCTTATGAACCTTCAGGATTCTATCGGTGTGGTGGCTTCGCCGCGGACCACTGAGCCTCCGCAGAAAAGTCCGACGGCGAGTCGCGTTGCGCGCTGTGAAGCCTGACCGCGCCGCGTCAAAACTCAGCACAGTTGATTTGTAACAGCCATCAGAAACACTTAAAAGAAAAAAAATCTTGACAGAGTCCTGCCTGTTTACGCTGCCCCCAACAGGCGGCAAGGACAAGGAGGCAATTGTGGGGACGTGGCTCTATACGTATCGACAAACCACTGGTTACAGATGCGTCTCCCGTAAACCCTATAAATGCCGACAATTTGAGAACATTTGGTGTGCACCAAAAATAGAGCTAGCCGTATAACAAGTAGGAGAAGGCAAATAACGCGATAAACGGTAAGATAAGAAAGTCTGGGTGCGAAGGATGGATTCTGGTAGCGCGGGATAGAAGCGGTTGGAAGTCCTTAGTCTTGAACTGGGCTACTGCTGTTGATGAGGGTGATGAGTGGGAGGAGGTGGTAGATTACTTAAATAATGAAAGGAGCAGCTCGCATTCATTTTGCTTTTACTCGTCTCAAGTAGCAAGCCCCGTGAAGGGGTGGGGCTCACCTGCTTAGTTGCATTAAATGTTAATGAGAAAATCATCAGGTGGCTTACTTAGTGAAAAAAGACGGATTGTGGCGTCTAAGACAGCCGAAGAGCTCCTGAACCACCTGCGACATTTAAGTGGCTCCAACATAAAATTTGCATGCAGATGTACAAATTAGCCAACGCCCGGGATTTTTTTGTTTCGCGCGAGTCCCGATTCTCACACATAGTTACATATCCACAGAGTGCAGCATACCCACAAAGGTCGATCGGCAAACACTTATAACCGGGCTTTCTGTGGCGGCTCGTAAACTCACATTGGCTGCGACACGTTCCGTAGGGCCTGCGGCAGCGAAAAACGCAAAAAATAGATGCCCGTCTGTTCGCTGCGAAAGCGGGGATGTTCCAGCCTGGTTACGCCTGATGCTTTCGCATTCACAAGCAGTAAGAGTACTTAGCGCACAGAGTTTTAAAAAAAAAAAAACGAAACTGTTTTATTCCCGGATACACGAAGATTTCTCATACGTCATATCCGTCACGGAAGTGACGCCAGTACAACGAAGCAAGCGGCCTGTAAAGCGTGCACCCCTGCACACAGGGTCTTCTTGCGGGGAAGCAACCTTAGTAGTAAAGAGTACGTTATACTTAGGGTTGTTCGTTTTCGGGTTAACACGAAAGTGTTTTATGCCGAATACACCAAGATTTCACTGACTCATATCCATCACGGAAATGACACCGATTTTTTTGCCAAAGCGACCCGCCAGCAGGACGTCACTCGCCAAGCGCACCCACAAGGCGACCGCCATCCCGCAAATCATGCTCAGCTGCAGATTTCGCTGCACATTGCACTTTAGTGTTTACCGATTGCTATGACAGTGGAATCAACCACACTTTTTTTCACCTGTCGCTCTCTTACGCGTCGCCGCGCAGGCATGTACGAGAAAGTGAACCAGCTTAAGGTGGCTCATCCGCATCTGAAGACACTCCTGGCCATCGGCGGCTGGAACGAGGGCTCGGTCAAGTACTCGCAAATGGCGTCCACTCCCGCCGGCCGCCAGCGCTTCGCCCAAAGCGTGGTAGCCTTCCTCGACAAGTACGGCTTCGACGGCCTCGATTTCGACTGGGAGTACCCGGCTGCAAGAGGAGGGGTGCCCCAGGACAAGGAAAACTTCGTTCTGCTGCTACAGGTATGCACGGACAACAATGAGACGAAAAGGGTCTCGTTTGTACGTGTTGTTCTTCTTGGAACGTGCTTGTCGCACGTATACTGGTATCTCGGAGCATGTGAATCGAAGTAATGCGAAACGTTTACTCTTGCCATTGTGCTGCTATCTTTTAAACATGAGTGTCCCGCTAAACGCTACAAGTATCGTAGGAAAAGTTCGAGGTGCAAACCCACCGGTCACTCGTTCAGTCCCTACGCTATACGTATCTGCAAGTTGCCAAAATGAGAGCAAGTCGTACTGAATTGTTTGGTTTAATACCTCCACCAGATAGCTAAACTTAAAAAAAATCCAGTAACTGTTGCAAACTGGCAAAGTGGTGCAGATTGTGAAATTTGTAACTGTGGCGAATTAATTGATTGCGTGCCAGTAACTGTAGCAAAAATTAAAAAAAAAGAAGGTTCAAACATTCGAAGCAGTTTAAGGTCATTTATAAAAGCTTTAGCTGTTTTTCTGGCGCTGAAGACTCTGTATTATAACGTACGTTTCTTTCTTTCTTCCCCCCCCCCCCCCCTATCACAGGAGCTTCGGAGTGTCCTGGAGCCAAAAGGACGGCTCCTTACAGCGGCTGTGTCAGCAGACCGCTGATGCAGCTTACGACGTGCCAGCAATTACCAAGTGCGT